>BMAO01017439.1:0-152012 GCA_019973975.1 Trichonephila clavata
CCCTCAGGGGGCTCACCTTCTTTAGGTGAGTACGGGTTTCACGCTCCCGAGGGACCCCAGTGATCTTTATTTTCCCTCTCCCTCTCCCCTTTTTTTCTTTTGGACATTTGTTTGCTTTGGGGAGTTCCTTTGTTTATGGTTTTGTGATAAGATATCACTGTTTTAATTACATAACCCACGATTATTGCTTTCCTATTAATTTTATAACATTTTTAAGCAAAAATTGAAAAATCCAAAAAAATTTAAAAGATATGTTTTAAAAACTTTAAAAAAAAATCCTCTTTTTTTAATTAACATATTAACAGGTCGGCGGCGTATCAATACCGATCTGCTGCGTACCTAGCCCTTAGCTCTAAGGGGTCTCAGTACCACCCTGTAGCCTCTCCCGCGAGGGATACTATTTGGGCAGTGGAAAGGACCTTGCGGGGAGGGTATGCGGCGGAAGAGTTGCGTGCGTCGCTGACGACGATTTGAGGTACGTTATGCCGAAAACGTCCTAGAGGTTGAGGGCCTTGGTAGCGGATGGCTAGGCACGGGGACTCGTTCATATCGAGAAATCCTCCTTGGCTTCGGCCTTGGACCGTGCCCGGCAGCACGTTATGGGGGTTTCCCCGCGTCTAGCTTTGAAGAATCCTCCGGCGTTCCACT
The DNA here is from genome assembly GCA_019973975.1 of Trichonephila clavata. Taxonomy (NCBI): domain Eukaryota; kingdom Metazoa; phylum Arthropoda; class Arachnida; order Araneae; family Nephilidae; genus Trichonephila; species Trichonephila clavata. The sequence goes on from BMAO01017439.1 coordinate 649, forward strand.
TGGCACGTTAGAAAAGTGTGGGAATTCGGGGTCTGGCGGGGCCCCGATGGAACTGGAAGGAATCCGTGTAGCCAAAAATATGATGACAACTAAAGAGAATATCGTTTTGCCGCCTCCTATGGAGACAAATAATATTCTTTTCGCCATCAAATACTCTCTCCTGGGCTGACCGGGTCGAGAACTCGACCCCGTCATTGAGTCCAGGAACTTCTTCGTGCCCCGAAGGAGGCCAGATTCCGTCAACTCCTCCCATTGTGGAGCAACAATTGTATCTGACTGCCCGGTTTTTCATCATTAAAAAGAATGACGACAAATTTCTTAAGTTTCACCTTTCTTAATTCATAAGGCAATCACGAGTGCCATAGGAGCTGTTAAGAATTCGGAAGATGCGATCTGGGGACCTGTTCCTCGAAGTTACATCTTCCAATCAAGCTTCAGCTCTTATGAATCTAAAGAAAATGGCCCACTTTGACATCACAGTCACTCCACACACCAGTTTAAATTTTTCCCGTGGCGTTATCTCGGCTGCGGATTTGTTGAACGTGGACACCGACGAGATTCTTGAGAATTTGCGCGAGCAAAAGGTCTGTGGAGTCAGACGAATCCCAATTAGGCGGGATGGACAGGTGCTAAATACAAAGCACCTCATCCTGACCTTCTCGACTCCTGACCTTCCACAGGCCGTAAAGGCTGCCTACCTCAACTGTCCAGTTCGCGCATACATTCCAAATCCGCTGCGCTGTTTTAACTGTCAGCGATATGGCCATTCTAAAACACTTGTCGAGGTAAACTTACCTGTGCTCGTTGTGCGGAGACAGGCCATGATAGTACAAACTGTAAACTAAAGGAGTGCTGTGTTGACTGCAATGGAGATCATCCTTCTTATTCTCGTGCTTGCCCGACTTGGAGTACTGAAAAAAAATTACGACCCTGAAAATTAAAATAATATATCCTACCCTGAAGCCCGATGTGTCGTGTCCTCACGCACACCGGTCCCAGGAGTTAGTTACGCTAGTGTCGCAAAAAAAACATTTAAAGACAGTTCGACACAATATTCAGAACCTGAATAAAAAGGGCGGAAAAAAAACTGCCCCTCCACCTCCAAAGAAAATAGTTACTCCAAGACCTCCTAGCACTTTCACCTAAAAGACCAAAGAGTCGAAGATCCCGCCAACGAGAAATGAATTCTGTAAGACCCAAAAAGAAAATATCTAATTTTTTCGAAAAAACCCCATCCAGTGGATGATTCGGAAACAATCGAATTACATCCATCGGATGATGAATTTATGGACATAGTACCGGGTCTTCAACTCCTAGCTCCGAAGGCGGAGCGAGTGCAATCTTATAATGTCTCCTTTGTTTCATGGAACTGTCGTGGTTTGAGGACTAGACTCGATGATCTCAAATCCATCGTATTCACGTACCAGCCCGCACGTGTTGCTCTTCAGGAGACTTTTCTGAAGAGTACCATGACAATGCGAGTGCGTGGTTATAATTGTGTACGACGGGATGTAGATGGCAATGCATTTCCATCTGGAGGTGTATGCCTTTTCACGTCCCATCTTTATCCCAGTAATGTCGTCACACTGCACACATCATTACAGACTGTGGCTGTACGGATACATATCCATTCTTTAGTCACAGTCTGTTCTGTTTATTTAGCACCCAATGATGTTGTGCCGCAAGTGGATTTGAATCAATTAGTCAGTCAATTGCCAGCTCCTTTTATTTTGCTCGTGACTTAACAGACACAGCCTCTGTGGGGGCAGGATGATACAATTCTCGTGGGCGGCAGATCGAACAGTTGATCTCTGATCACTGTCTCTGTCTGCTTAACAACGACGAGAAAACATATTTCCATGCACCCACGAGGACATTTCACTCCCTAGATCTTGCCATTTGTTCGCCAAAACTGCTACCAATGTTGAATCTTGAGGTTGAACGAAGATCTATACAATAGTGATCATTTCCCTCTCTAGTCTCGCATGTTAATGGTGCGAGGGCACAATATCGCCCTCCCACAGATCATTTTCATCGCACTGACTGGGATAAATTCACACGGCTAGCGGTTATCACTGGTACAATGGTCCAGAGCAGGGAAGTTGATAATGCCATATTTAACGTCACTGAAGCTATTCGAAATACTGCCGATGCTGCCATTCCGAAAACATCTTATTCTATTCGGAAGCTGTGCAAACCATGGTGGAATTCTTCCTGCCAACAAGCAAAAAAGAACAAAGGAGGGCGTGGGGTATTTTCAGGAGATACTCACCACAGAAAATCTCATAGCGTTCAAACGTGCAAAAGCGTCAGCTCGTAGAATTCGACGTCAAAGTCAGAGACAATCTTGGATCCAGTATATATCTTCAATAACATCGTCCACTACAAGTCAGCAGTTATGGAGAAAGGTGAAAGCCTCGAATGGCCTTTATCGGGACTTTACCAGTCCGATATTGGAAACATCGTCGGCTATTTATTCGTCGCCTGTTGATGTGGCCAACTTGATTAGCCAAACATTTGATTGTGTGTCCAGCTCCGATTCATATAGCCCTGTATTTCAGGCGACTAAGAGTCGTTTAGAGCGGACACTTATCAACTTCAGGTGTCGACAGCCTATACCATACAACTGTGACTTTGACATGTGGGAATTGAAGAGGGCTTTATCATCGGCCCATAATACTAGCCCAGGTCCTGATTGAATATCTTATGAATTGCTTCGCCATTTGAACAAGGATTCACTAGTAAGACTCCTGTACCTATTCAACCGAATACGGAGGGAGCAGGTGTATCCTACTCAATGGCAAGAAGCCATAAGGATTCCCTGGAAAAGATCCAAAGAACCCTCTCAACTATCGACCGATAGCACTCACGAGCTGCCTTTGTAAGACACTAGAACGTATGGTCAATGCCCGTCTCGTGTATCAGCTAGAAAAGAATCGATGCATTCCTCTGTTTCAGAGTGGCTTCCGTAAGGGAAGGTCCACTCTCGGTAATATGATAATGCTGGAAAGCAAAATAAGAAATGCTTTTGTCCAGAGGAACCATCTGGTTTCTATCTTCTTCGATATCGAGAAGGCATAAGATCGTACTTGGCGCTATGGGATCCTTCGCACTCTTTTTGATTTTGGTTTTAAAGGCAATTTGCTAATATTTATAAAAAGCTTTTTAAATCTCCGCAATTTTAGAATTAGACTGGGTGGCACTCTCTCTTCTCCTTTTACTCAAGCTGAGGGTGTACCTCAGGGGAGTATTTTGAGTGTCACCCTTTTTATATGTCATATTTCACCCATCTTAAATATTTTATCGCCCTCTATACAGGCATCTTTATACGTTGATGACCTGCAAATTAGTTGCGAAGGCTCGGACATGCGACATATTGAGCGACAGTTACAAACTGCCGTCAATAATATTATTAAATGGTGCGACACAAACGGTCACAGTATTTCTGCGAGCAAGAGTTGCTGCGTTCACTTTTGCCGCAAACGGGGTATTCATCCCGACCCCGAAATACGCATCCGTGATGTACAAATTCCGTAGTCCCGATGTACGTTTCCTCGGAGTAATTTTCGACCGCCGACTCACTTTCCTTCCGCATATCTTACATTTGCGGAAGAAGTGTGAAAAGTCTTCAAACCTCTTGAAGGTGTTGTCCAACACCTCTTGGGGGGCGGATCGAACATCATTACTCAGAGTGTATCAAGCCAGCGTACTTTCTCGTATCGACTACGGATGTGTTGTATACGGATTGGCGTGCAATTATGCTCTAAAAGAACTTGACACTGTCCATCATATGGCATTGAGAATCTGCTCTGGTGCGTTTCGCACATCCCCAGTGCAGAGTCTCTACGTCGACTCAAACCAGCTTCCTCTGGATTTACGACGGAGGAAGCTTTCACTTACCTATTATTTTAAGGTCTTGTCCGTACCTTCCCATACTTTAAAAAACGTGTGCATCTGTACCAGCATGAAGAGACTATATGATGCCCGGCCATCTAACATGCGGCCATTTATGGATAGGATGAAGCTCATGCTCTCTGATCTCGACCTACCTAACGTGGACATCCAGCAACGAAACCTTTGGCGATTTCCACATTGGAATATGCCACGTTTGCACTATATAAACCCTTTTGCCTCGTACAATAAAACCACTGTCCCATCTGTTGTCTTTCAGCGCCTTTTCTCTTACCATCGGAATCGGTATAGTGCGTATTCGCCCATCTTTACAGATGGTTCGAAACGTGCAGGTTACGCAGGCTGTGGCGTTGTGATTGAAGATAACATGCTCGGTTATAGGCTCGACACTTCTTGCAGTGTTTTCACTGCCGAAGCTGTCGCCATATACCTTGCACTTCAATTAATCGACTCCTGTTCACCTCGTAAATACTGCATCTATACTGATAGCATGAGTGTATTGGAAGCGCTTGAAAATTACAACGGTCGGTGTCATCCAGTGGAATGTAATGCACTCGACATCGTTAGTCGACTATATAGCAAGGGTTTTGATATATTGTTTTGCTGGCTACCCAGCCACGTAGGGATTATTAGCAACGAGCAGGCGGACAGTGCGGCTCAGTCGGAGACGACCTTTTTGCCACTAGCTGTTCCGATTTCAGATATGAAGCGTGTCATTCGGCATCATATTTTTACAGCATGGCAGGAATCATGGAGTCAGCAGTTGGATAACAAACTGCACTCTGTGAAACCTATCATAGGAGCATGGTCTGTGATGCCAATGCGAAGGACTGATGTCAAGTTGACTCGTCTTCGCATTGATCATACTCGGTTCACACACAGGCATTTGTTGTTGAGGGAAGATGCTCCTCAATGTCCTTCATGTAAAGTTTTGTACACAGTGCGTCACATTTTAATCGATTGTCCTGTTTTTAAGCATCATCGTATCATTTTTTTTTCATACATCTATTTTATCCTTGTCTGACTTGGTGGGGGAGACCCCCTACCAAAATCTGTTTGCTTTTATTTTTAAAATTGGATTTTTAGATTTAATTTGACCGAATTGTTTTGAACTGTTTTAACATTAATTTTTATGTATGTGCATGCAGGCATGCACATAAAGTTATACATACATATATCTATATACTTCATCTGCATTTTTAAATTGATATTTTAACAAACGTGTGGCGCAGTTTAGCCAAAATTGGCTCTTGCGCCATTAAACACCACAATCACTCACTCACTCACCCGGGCTGCTATAGAAACGTGGAAGATTCTGTTTGTCCAGTGATACAAGTGCGGTGTCGAAATGAGGACAGGTTGAATCTGGGAAACGTGAAAACATTACGCTGAGAAAACGCGGCATCACGGTTAAAGGCATTATCGTGAACAATAGCAAGTAACTTCTGATTCATATGCAGGGCACTATGACGATCTAACGATATATACATGATGTACTGCGGCCGTCAACATTCCCCTTTTTCGGTGGTACCTGATGCCATTTACCAGTAAGGAAACGTCCAACAGCATATTGCTTGCATTAGTTAATGGCCTCTTAAAGATGACTATTTGACCACCTTTTTCTCCTGATATTTCACCAATCGAGTATATATGGGTCGTGACTGGAAACAGTTTGCATGCTTTACTCCCGCCACGATCTAAAGATATACAACGGGAAAAGGTTGACAGGGGAGCCGCTACTCAGAACGCCATTCATACTCTTATTGACTCTGTACCTTAAAGTGTTGCTGCATGTATCACTATCCACGGTAGTCCTACAACCTACTTGCCTGACTTTGTTTTCGCTCAATGTTACTAGCATTATTTTCAAATACAAGTCACTTATTGTTCGTTGCTGTCTCCTATTTGAGAAGTTTCTTTTCTTAATTTTGCATTTTTAAGCGCATGTCGAATCTCAAGATGTCATGTTCGATGGTGTAGAAGTTTGTTGAGTGCTCAGTGTTCCTGTCACTTGACCATGATTCAAATTGATAAGTCTTTCACCAATAGACCTCGTGTTGCTTCAAAGAGAGGTCTAAACAAGAAATCAATCAATATTTTCGATCCTTAAGAAATATTTAGAAATATACAAATGTATCGAAAAAAGATGTAATTAGAATTTAATATTATTATTTTGTGCTCTCTTAGGGGATCAAATCTTTACAATGGCTTATTCGGAGAGGCCTGTAAAATATTGGTAGAATTTACATTAAGTTGACGAGTTGGAAAAGTCTTGCAGAGGACAGCGTTACCACTCAAACCCTTTTCCATAACTACATAAAATACATTATTTTATAATAGCCCGGAAAACTTAATTCTGCTTCATTATTTTCTCTTATGTTATCTGTATGGATTTGTTATCTGAAACAGGTTTGATTGTAAGGGTTTTCATTTTAAATTGCCTGTTACAATGATCGATACATAAAAATAACAAAAAGTTCCAAAATAATATTTAAAAAAAACCATGAAAAATTAATCTTGCCTAACCAATTTCAAAGTTCATATGTTTTTTTTTTGTTTTAGCTCCGTGTGGTCCTTCCTCCTTATTTGCTGAAGCAGAACCAAAGTCTGTCACCACCCCTTCATATCCCCTGCAGTATCCCATAAACATGAGATGTAAGTGGGTTGTCTATAGAAATTCAACCGAAAGCCGTAGTCTTAGCATGGTACAGATCACTATCAAGGACCTGGGTATTAACTGTTCCGGAGACTATGTCGAAGTCCAAAAAGTAAGTTTTAATCAATCCAGAAGGTATCCTTGCTCATATATAATTGTATGGTATTGTATTACGTGTACCGTTTCAACTGTTTTGTTAATTATGTAGCCTGCATTTAATGTAATGAGAACAATACAATGAAAACGTTAGTGTCTTCCAAATTTATTGATTTGAACCACAAGAATCTAATCGAGATATAATTTAATTCTGAACAAAGATAAATCATGCATATGCAACTCCTTTACCCCATTTTGCAGATAAGGATTTTCCATTTGAACTGACGTTGCTCAAGACGAAATGATGACTGAAATAGTTGGGGAACAAAATGTGTAGATACTATATCATTCGTAAAAATATTTGACACAGTATAAGATAGCAAGTCATAAATTGAATGTGAGATACTGTGAGTTACACGAGTTGTAAGAGTTTGTTCAATACCCCTATTGCAGCCATATTAACGTCAGTTTAATGAAGAGAATGCAATTGATAACATCATACCACATCAAAGGTTTTGTAAATTCGGAAATTCAGAAGAAAGCACAGAAGTGTTTCAGATTCAAGCAAGGTGTGAGCCATCTACACTTGTTGAAAAAAATACTTTTAAACAAGCCATGGAAAACAGCACGAAACCTTTTGGCTTATAAGTACCTGGAGCCTTCAGCTGTCCTCGTACAAGAGTCGTAAGAGAGTTGGAATCGTTAGGTTTCTTCAGAGAGTCCATGGATGGATAATGCATTTTCAGAAATATGATTGTCTTACTACTTTGCAATAGTGTGCTTAGTAGCTAAGTGGTAATGATCGAAAGCTCATCACTGCCGATGTCTTAGTCGAACCACATGTTAAAACTTTTGCTCGATAAAAATATATCATTTAGCGGAATTGGTTTGCGATAACCCAGTTGCAATTCAAAAAGTCCTAACGTTGATAAAGTGTAAAAGTTGGGACATCTTCTCAGGTGTCCTTTTCATTGCTTCTATCCGTCGATGATGATGTTTCTGATAGTGCAGCATTTATTGAATAGAATCTCAGATGGTTAGCGTAGCAAGCTATAATGCTATAAATGGTTAGCGTAGCAAGCGAATAAAATATGTTGTTTGTTCTACAAAGCTAATATTAGAACCATAGAAAGCCACAGTATATTTTAATTTAAGGAAGTTGATACAAATGACAACAGATTGACATGAATTGTTTTGAAAATTCAGAAAAAGACGTAGAAGCTGTCAAGATCAGGCACGTTGTGTATGCCCTTCACTCATTGAAGAAGAGGCTCTTTATCAAGCCATCCACATTTAATCCAATCGAAATAAGCTAATGCCTTTAATGCTCACGGAACACGTCGTAAGACTGCTGGTAGAATTGAGTTTCTTGGATCTTTGTGTCCTCATCAGCTTATAACACACCAATGAGACTTCCGAATTCTAACCTGTGTTTTCCTGCTTTTCCGGCTTGAAATAGCGACATTCTTGAAATGAATTGTGACGGTGGATGAGTAGTGGGTTACATATCATAAAGTAAAATCTCAAGTGCCTTCGACGTCGAAATTGGTAAATGATCCCAAGAATGTTTTGTTAAATGTGTAGCGATATGTGTGAATGGAACAATTCACTAGGGGGCTCTGCTACTTAATCTTTAATGCCACTCAGTAATGTCTTCAGTTAAACAGATTGCAATTTAGTCTTAGAGAGACCAACACCTGCAAAAATATTATGTTAACCTCCGTCACGATTATATGAAAAATTCGTCAAAAATAATGAGTTTGATTTCGAGGCTGTACTCTACTCTCCCTGTTCTCCTTTCCCGGTGTCTATTGATTATTACTTGTTTTTATTTGATTAACTCTTTCAGTCTCTGACTTTTATGATATGGAAACTACCATCCAAGTAAATCCAAACCTAGGGACTTTTACCCATGAAGGAATCATTTTCTACCAGATACTTCAGATAGTAATGGTGAATATTCACAATTTAAAACATTTTGTTTTCTTTGTAATTTACACTCCCCAAAAAATGGGTAGAACTCTCACATAATATGTCCTGTTGAAGGAATTCTTGGCGGGAGTTCCTATATACTACACAATACTTTTGTGCAGAGTAATGGTGTCTGCAGCAGGATAAGTTTCATTTGCTCTCAAAACTCTTAAACTGGATAGATTAGAAGGGGTCAGACTTTTTTTCATTTCACTGGGGTTCTAAATAAAGTTTTGAATCGACAGTAGACCATTGTGTAATATTATCCTTATATTATCTGGAATTTAATCTGAAGCATTTATATCTCATGTATATTAAATGGTATGAATATTTGAAAGTATCTTTTTTTTTTCTTCAAAATTATATGTTTCTGTTTTTTCTAGATGAGGTACGGTATCAATCAAAGAAGATATTATGGTTCGGTAAGTGATGAATGCAAAGTTATTTTTTTGAAGCTTATAAATCTTTAACACTGTAATGTGAATCCAAAATGCAAGGCCTTATCTCGGAAATGTGTTTACCGTGGTGGGGGTGGAGTTTCTTTTGCGAATTCTCTTTCGCTCAATTATTGGAAAATTTTGAAATTTATATAGTGATTTAATCGATAATACAACTATTGTCTTCGTCTTTTTTTCTCACTCTAAAAGACTAACTCCCAAGAAAAGGAATGGTAGGAAATTAGCCTGAAAATGAAAGAAAACAAATAAAGAACTCATCTACTATTTATTATAAGAAACTTTTTACTTTTAAGAAGTACCGGGACATCAAATGCTTTCACAATATCTATTTTTCACTTTTAGTTTTAACTAGTAATATAAACAAAATTGTAAGTCGATTCTTACTTAGATAAATAAAAAAAAATTTTTTTAGTTACTATTTATTAAATAGTTACAATTAATATAAATATATATATATACATATGACAGAATCACAATATTGATTAGCAATTAATTTTTATTAATTATCATTAAAGTATCGTGTTGTCATCCAAAACAATCGTGTATATAAAATTTCAGTTTAACTGAATGCTTTGAAACGTGAGAGGGGAAAAATCTTTTAAAGTTTTGACCAATACTTTTAAATTTTTTAAAAATGAAGCCAACGGGGTTGTATCTGTAATTCTGTAAATAATTAATTTCTGGCAATTAATTTTAATTAATTATAATTAAACTATCGTACTGTTACCTAAAACAATAGTGTATTGAAAATTTCAGCTCAAATGAGCGCTTTAAAATGCGAGAAAAATCGTTTTCAAGTTTTGACACAAGTCGCCAAAATGGTCGCTAAGTCGCCAAAAATGATGCCAACGGGGCTGTATTTGTAATTCTTTGAATAATTAGTTTTAATCAATTAATTTTTTCTTGTAATTAAATTACTGTATTGTCACATCCAAACAATCGTGTATATAAAATTTCAGCACAATTGAGTTATTTAAAATACATTTTATTAACGATGAAAATTTGAACAAGATAAATAAATATATACATAAATATAGAGAGAGTGTGATCTAATATAGGAATTGAAAAATAGTACACATTTCTCTAAATCTAAAAATGTTTAACATTTATATGTTCGTTCATAAAATAACCCTATAAACTATGAAAAATAAAATTGATAAAAATGTACACAAGTGAGACCACACTTCTTTTGACGCATTTTAAAAAGGATCGTTCTTGTGCGTGATTTATGTAAATAATTTTTTTTTTTCATTTCAAAGTCACAAAAAAATATTTTTCTATATAATATGTAATTTTTGTAAACACAGAATAATAACTTTATATGTAAAATCAGGGGGAAAAATAAAGTTTTAAAAATTTTGAAGTTATATGATTTTTTTTAAAAAAAGTTATGCAGTTATATTAAAAATCTGGTTAACTAAGCTTTGTACATTATTTTATACACGTGTGTAAATTATGTTGTATATTACTTAAGTATTTTTGTAAAAAATGGTACCGAAATAAAAATATCGATTACAAAACTATGTTCATGTTCAGCTAAAAAAAGTGAAAAAATTTGTTAGTTAAAATTATTTTTGTTACTCTACATGATTATTAAGACATCATTATTAGGCATACAAAAACAGACAGGCAAATATTAATCAAGTGTATATAATATGGAAAACATTGTTTTTAATTTTTTCACTATTCTCAAAAGCACATTTTTACATTTAGGCACACTGTAATAAAAAAAAGCTATTGCGCTGTGATTCCACATTTTTTATACTTTTACACAAAATAACTGTGTATATAGTGAACCCATAATTTTTTCTTTAATGCCAATCTTTTTAAAAATAATTTTATGTATAAAAAAACAAGGAAAATAAAAGTTTTCAAAAATACTAAGTAGGTTTATTATAATTTTTTTTTGAATATTTAAGATATACTTTTCATAAAAAAAATGGTACCTAAACATTAGCCTGCATTGTAATCAATTAAAGAGGAAAAAAAATTTGAAATAGGAATTATACAAAGATTAAAATAAATTTTTTTTAAATATGTTTTTAATTTTGGCGCTTTTGTCTTTCGAGCATGTCTTGGTACCCTTAGATTCCCAATGGTATTTTGTAGGTAATTTAAAACATGTACACAATGCCGTCTAGCCATTCAAATTGCAACGCTCTGAAGGAAGCATCAAGTGGATGGGAAGTTTGAACCATGTAAATAAAAAAAAAAAAAAAAAAAAAAAAAAAAAAATAAACATTGCAAATAATTTGTGCCAGTAACAACACCTATAAAAGTTGAATAAAATGAGAATAAAAACCTACTACAAGGTTTTGAGTGAGAAGCATAAACAGAGAAAAACTCTGACACAGATATATGGGTTACTTTTCCTAGGAATCTCTGCTCCCATTGGAGGGAATCTTATCTACAGTAATGTAAATAGAGAGTTTGGGTACAGGAGCCCACATTAGACCAACAAGAGGGAGAGTAGCAGCCAAATAAAATAACCAGCGTAACATTAACGAACTCCCAGTTCCTTTTATTATTTCTTCGCCGTTTCTTTTTTTTTTTTTTTTTTTTTCTTTCGTATTTCCGTCCCAAAAAAAGCATATTTTTATGGCTGAATAATAATACATGTTTCATCCTAAATTCGAAAATGCAAAATATTTTTGTCAGTAAGCAGTTTTTTGTCCACTAAACTCCAGTTTATCCCTGCAATGCACCCAAGTTTAAAATTTTAAAAATACACACTGATACTATACAGTAGGAATTTGATACAGCGAATTTCGCGATTTAGCGAATTTTTCTTTTTCCCTGACTAAAATGAAGGCAAAAATCCTATTTAATGAATAATAAATCCCGAATTAAAGCATTATTTCAGCATTCCCCCCCCCCCAAAATTTCAATATTTTGGCCTAGAAAATTTTTAAAAAAAGTGTGTGTGTACTTATGTACGCACGTGAGAAGTTATACTTCTTTGGCGTAACAAGATAAAAATCTTTCTAAAAATTTTATCCTTCTCGTTAACCTACGTTTGTAGAAAAAACGACATTAATAATAGAAATATATCTAGGATGCTCATAGGGAGAACGATCGAATCCAGCCGGTGCAGTCGACCAAGGTAGGCTAGGATTCGAGTTATTACTGGGGAAGCCCTGTAGGGGGGTAGGCACCGGAGGGGGCCCATTCCACGTAAATTTCGAAGCTAATACGAAAATATGGCGGACCTCTAAAAATCAAGTCTCAAGCTCAACTCCTTAGGGAGGGGGGGGTTAAATTTTTCCAGTCCCCATAGGATTAACATGGGCGCATGATATTTTAGTGCTTAAGCCCGTTCCATGCCTACACAATGGGAATGAAGTAAATGACTGGATGGCTCTCGACGAGTGGAACAGTTTATTCTAATCTCAAGTCCGAGACCGAAACAGGAGCCAAAATATTGTGAATTTAAACAAATTTAAAAAGTTTAAAACAATTTAAAAAATCGAAGAAATTGCCCTAGAGCATGAAACTATAATAACTGGAAGAGAAGATAGAGAGGGATCGAATGAATCAGGTCCGAATGGACTGTGAGGTTCGGGTCCGAGCTATTGGCCAAAAGGCTGTAGAGGGGGGAATGCACCGGGGGATGCCTCCCAACAGATATGGTTAATAACAATAGTTGTTACGATCCCCAAATATCAGTCCCCAAGCACCAAAAAAGTGGCATGTTAGAAAATTTTCTACCCCGGTAGGTATAACATGGAAGACTGATATTTTAGTGTGCAAGCCCTTCCCTAAGCACATAGATATCAAATACATGGGGGGGCACGAAAATTCGAAACGACACCCATGCAGCCAAGATCCCTCAGTAACTTCCAAAGTTTTAGACAACGGTGTGCGCGGGCATCGTAAAAATTTACTCTCATCATTTTTTCCTATCGCGCCGAAAGAAGTATAACTTCAAAAAAAAAATTTTTTTTTTCCAAATCGCATTTGTGTGTGTGTGTATGGAACAGAAAAATTTTCCTTGTAAGCAACAAAGTAGAAAAAGAACTCTTTCGATTAAGGAATTAAAAAGCTTATAAAAAATCTATTAGTCAGTATTTTAAAGTTTCCAATTGTTTGGTGCGTAATAATTCGCTAATAGTATTTTTAGCTGCAGCATAAAAAGTTTGTAATCTCTAACTGTGGATATTTTCTGTGTAGTACTAATTATAGAATTTCCAAAAGATTAGTGCAAACAATTTGCAATTTTTTTGGACCCCGATATTACAAACAACCTCGATTGAACGAACAAAATGTTCGGTCCCAATGAATTCGTTAGATTGGGATCCGAATGCATATGTATTAATGCCACTGTTTCGAGGTGCTCGAGATAAATATCTACTTAAAAACAACTTTTACCAATAAAGTTAGAAAGAGGAGGAGCAAAATACACTGTTTTATCTTCTCAAATTCTCGTTTTCTGATTCACTAGACCAGGGGTGGCCAAACTTTTTGGGAAGAGTGCCACTATCTGATAAAAAAAAGTTTATGCGTGCCACTTCCAATTTTTTCAAATGTTAAACAAAAAAAGTGAAAAAATTGTTACTTATTAGCGTATGGGATTTTCATTCAACTAGCACTTATTTTTAATGCAAGTCTATGTTGTGGTAACTTAAAAATAATATAATAAAAAAGACAAAAATACTGCTTAGGTTCCATTGTTAATAAACTTTTTACAGGTTCAATCAGTTACTCTATACCTCTGAAATTTTTGATCTTGTTGCCATCTTGTTGTTTTTGAGAAGTTTTGAGCTTCCTTTTTCAGTTTCACAGCCACATGATCCATTCAATCGCCATACTATTTTACATATTTCGTAGAGCTTTACTTACAGCATTTTACTATTCAAAATCATATTACATGTATATCTTTCATCAGTAACGGAGAATATTTGCGCCCCCCTGCAAAGTCAAGTTCTGGGACCCCAAGTTGGGTTTTACAAAGCGTAGGTACTTGGCGGTAGCTAGGTTTTGGGCCCAGGGGTATACGTTACGCCACTGTCTTTCATCTTACCTGAGAATATTGAATAGGAATTGAGTTGTTTTTCAAATCCTACTTTTATAGCTCACACTCTCTATTTATCACTATTTATATATTTATCTTGTTCAAATTTTCAATCATTAATAAAATACTTTTTGTTCATCCCATCAAGTTAAATTTTTTTAAACTTGTAGTGGATGGCACTTGATGTGAATACGGTTTTTTAAAATATTAATTAATTAAATTTTATTTTTTAATTTTAATTTTATTCTGCGTTATTTCGGCGTATTTACAATTAGCTGCAACAGATGGCGCCAGTACGTTCATCTAACAAAGTAGAAATTGACGTCAAAAATTTTTTTTTTTGCATTACTTGTTTAAAGGATGATTATTATATAATTAATTAGAGATAAATTACGCACAAGCGTGAAAATTTAAACATTTTCGTCCACGAATTAAAAAGTTGCTAAAAGTTTATTAACAAAAAGAATATTTAATTAAAACACAATAGTAGTTATACAGTGATTGTAAAGTTATTTTATTTAAAATTTTATTGCAAGCTATACGTGCAGCTTTTACGAAATAAATACATTTAAAGAGTATTTCATACATTCAAAATTGTGTAGGAATATACTAATCACTAGAAAAGGGAATTTAACTATTATAAATGTGACATTATGTGATATAATTGATGTATTTATATAAGGTACGATTTTATTCCACTGGACATGGAAGTTATTTCGGGACATTAACTGAATGGGTCCTACAGAGCTGAAAGAGAAATTTTTTTAATTTAGAAACTCCCCAACTGATGTGGTATTGAATAACCTTTTTGTTTTTCTTGCTTGTTCAATTTAATTTATAATTTTGAAAACTCTGCAGGATTTTAAAGGTCCGGTCAGATTGTGTGGAAACGTCCCAGTGCATGACATCTTTGCAGTCAACAGCATGTCTATTTATTTCCACAGTGATTCTATAAACAATTCAGGGCGTGGATTTTTCTTCACTTATCAAGAAGCGAGTGAGTTTCTTTTTCTGACTATCAATTTTTTTAACAGAAAAATTACCATCGTGTCTTTAAGCATTGATTGTTCCTGTTCAAAATAAAAATCGCAATTCCCCAATTTTCATCTTTTGTTAACGTCTTACTCTAAAGCATCACTAAAGTCATTTGCGATTACCTTATAAAAGTGCTTCTCAAACTTTCAAAATTTGCGATCCAATATTCAACTAATTTTCATCATCCCCCCCCCCTCCATACAAATAACAATGTATTGAATTCAATAATACTATACTTTGACACTAAAGCTGCAATATGACTTTTTCTTAAGTGCCCCCTGCGTACATAAACGTCTCGCTCAGTCAAAGCGTTAATTGCTCCGGACGTATATATACGTTTTTCCGAAGTACGATCTTTTCTGTGCACTGTTTTCTATAAAATTATTCCGAAGGCTTTAGAATGCAATAAATGGACCTTGACAGTGATTGCGAAGGATTTGCTTATCTCCTTATTTATTCCCCCCCCCCCAATACATCACATACGCTCGAGTGGAAAACGGTGACATTGGGAAATGAATTGTGTAACTTTTAATCGGTAGTAAAGGAATTAATTATAAATCGTACAATTCCCTAGTAGTTTGTGAGATAGAATACCACATGCCTCTAGCTCCAACTAACATTCTGCCTTCAATCTCCGTCGTGTGACCATTATCACGTGAAAAAACTCTCCGCATTAATGTACTGAATTACTAAAAAAAAAAAAAATGCCTGATAAAAACTGTTTCTTTTATAAATTTCTTAGTAATGTTGCTGCCATCTGTATATTTGCGTATTGGAACCCCGTCAATGCGTGCTTCTGTTACATTAGTGTAATGTAAAACATAATTATTCAAGTTTATTAAGTAATCAGTAGAAGTACTTAAATTTTGAAGACAGCGAATTTATACATTTTTCTTACCGCCCTTTCACAATTGTTTATTCTACTATAATATTAGTTCTACAAGATAGGCACCTTCATTGCAAGGTTTTTCCCAAAATCACTAAAATACATTGGAATCAGATTAACTTACTCAGAAAAAGTTAAATCTAATATCAATTAAACTATTTAATTAATCAATTTCAATTGCTGTGCGTATTTTTTATATGCATTTTGAACAATATCAGCGCAGTATTTTAAGCAATTCAATAAGGTGACACAAAATTGTAATCGGGTCATACATGATTATTATCACATTATTTTTTTTATTATTATTGGTCTCTCTCAGTAATTTTCCATTCTTTCAGATAGGTGAATTTTTGAGAAACTAAAATTAAACATTCCATTTAAGCGCTTGTAAAACTTTTTTTTTCAATGGGGCTGTGCATTAGTATTTTAAACCTTTGCAGACATAGTACATTCTCCAAGAGCTGGTACCACTTTTTAGCGCTGCACCATATAGGCTATACCAATTACAGCAAGCAATTTTGACGCCCAGTTTCCTCCACAGAGGGAGGCACCTGAGCTCTTGACGATGCGAACTTGAACTAGGATTTTAATTTTGCCGAGAGCACCAAGCCAAACAGACACTCCAAGGATCTTCACATGCCGTATAATCATACGACATGGCCACTGTCGATTTTCTGCATCAAGAAAATCCGCCGTCTTGGGCCGGGTCGAACCCGCAACCTTGGGTGTAGAAGACCAGCGACAAACCAACCACGCCACCTAGCCGGCTTGCTTGTAAAACTTATTAAAAAGTTGCTTGCTGAAATTTATAAATTTAATTTTTGAAAGAATACTTTTAGGGATGTTTTATTCGAAAAGAACGCATATGACATCATCGGATGTCATATCCGTAAAGCTATGCACGATAATTCTCATTAACAAACAGGTAAAGGAGAAAAATGAAAACTCATTCACTAATTGAAAAATTAGAAATTTTATATAAAATCCACTAATTGATATTTTTTTCTGTCTTTTAAAAAGAGGTTTTAAATATTCATTTCCATTATTATGGGAATACTACGTCCTTTTAGGTTGAATAGGTTTCTAAATGGAACGATTTTTAAAAAAATTAGAAATTGACATTTCTCAGAACTGTTTTAAAACATTCGTAAAACATCCGCTAATTAATTTGCACACCTAAAATAAAAACATTCATTTTAAAAAAGCCTCAGATGATGGGAAAACTCAGATGGTTCATAGATAGTCATCTTGCGACATTAATCTTCGAGAATTGGTTCGCAAAGTATACTAAAAAGTTAGATTATGAGAATAAAATAAATGAGAATTCAAAAAAATATTGCTTTGTGGTGCATAGAATCATTATCTACAGTTTCAGAGTACCAAATTTCATGCATACGGGCCTTTCTGTCTTTGCACAACTTCTACCATGCGTATATAAACAAGCGTAAGAGCTTTTTTTTGTTTATCTAGATAGTTCTAACTTATTCTTTATTTTTCCTATGATTATTGGTACATAAGTATTTTGAACAAAGCTTTCCCTTTTAATAAATATAGTGTTAACAAGAATCCTTCTCTTTACAAATAAACTTCAAATATTGAATTGACGATTGCCCTTACGATTTGACATGTCACAAAGAAAACTATATATATATATAACATTCAAAACATGTAATTTTATTACAGGTTGCAACAGGACTTATACGGAAAGTACTGCTGTGTTGACTAATCTAGCATATCCTGGAAGATTCAATGCCGTTAAAGATTGTGCTAAGAATATAACTATAGCACAGGGTAAAACAATATCGCTGTATTTTAGCAGATTGGAACTATATGATCCTACACAGGGATGTGTTAATAGCTACATGAAAGTAAGTTGTATTTTTAAAGTTGTAAAGTATTTTACAGAAAGTAAGTTGGGTTTATTAAATTTCCTATTCACACACACACAAACGTTGATGCTGTTGGTACTGTTATCTGACAAGTTTTTGAAACGCTTTTAAATACTTCTTAATGCAATACTTTAAATTTTTGCTTTTAAATTAAAATATGCACATGCCCCTTAAGGCGTACACCAACAGGGCGTCGTCTCATTCTCGAATCAGTCTTAATATCATGATTCGAATAATTTCAACGAGCAAATGTTATTTCCGGTTGTATTATCCAATAAACTGGGAATTTCGGACGATATGTCAACCGGCTACATGTGATGACCATCGTCCACGTACAGGCCTAGGCCTACCACCCTACACGATCATTACTCATTCAGTCAAAAGGTGACAGTCAGATGAGCCGGTTTGTCCAATTTGTAAATCATGCATATTTATTTGTTTCGGGTTATTGTTTGTATGAGTACTTGACAACGTATATGTACTGTCTACTTCTAAGGATCATAGGTGAGGCAACATTTGTATAGGGGCCCAGGGCCTATTTTCACGTAGGGCGCAGAGCCTCAGGAAGTCTTCAGACTTCCCTGAAAGTATAGCTAAAAATATTCGTTTTCTTGCTAAGACAAATTACACACAAGCATTTTCTACATTCTTTTTAAATTTCTAGGTGTATGACGGCACGAACACCTCTGCTCCTTTACTTGGTACTTTTTGTGGATTCAATGAACCGGATCCTGTTTATTCCAGCGGAAACTCTTTGCACGTCGTTACGAGAATGCATCACAGCTCGGGATCTTATTACTTCATCTACGTCACGGCAGACAAAGGTGCAGTCACAATTTATTTTATTTTAAGCCAGTTCAACATAAAAGTAAGGCCATTGAAAATGGCAACAACATTTGTTGAGTTCATCGCACCTGATTGTAATATATATCGTTCATATTGACTCGAAACAAACCAAACTATTATGCTAGTAGATTGATTAGTTAAATTAACATAGTCAATTTGTGGTAACGTTCGTTCACCTCTTACATCCGAACCCTCTCGTCTACCTGTAAACCTGGCTAGATGCGTGGGATAAACAGAATAATCCACTGACATGATTTCCAATCTAATTAATTTATTATTTCTTATTAACAATTATCAAGCAGACACAATACAGTTCTAATTAAGGTTTATGATTTATAGTAGAGTGCGGAAGTGAGATTCTATAACACGGGGATACTACTACAGACCCTCAACTGAATCTAAGACAGCTTAAATACGCTCAATTATAACTACGTCGCATACGAATAAATAGCTTCTACTTAATCAAATGCACAGTATCTGAATCTTTAATACATCGGACTGGAAATTCTACACTGGAAACATCCAGACACTCTCTTCGGCTTGATCAAATGACGTTGGCTCCACGCTCTGCAATCTTCAACTAATTCCACTGCTTTTCAATCTTTAACTAACAACTGATTCTCAAACTTATGATAACTCCTCTTTGCACACATCCAACGTATCAACTTCAGCGTGTCAATAACAACGTGTCAACAACTCGCTTCCTCACTTCTAACTCGCGAAAACCGAATTTATATAATATACCTCAGTTACATAAATCACGTTTGCTTACTCGATGAAAGTTGGTTGAATTGAATATTTTACTTAAAGAGATAAGAAGGAATTAGTGGAACCGCGTATAGATCTGTCACAAATTTGTCGCAATCTGGAGATTGCAGGCGTAGTTTTGGACATCAAATCATCAGACATTGTTATAAAAATATATATAATCCCTTTTATACTTCAATCGAATCAATTTAAGATCAATTAAGGGTTATAAACAGAGGGAGCATTCTGATTTATTTCCCCAACTTATGCTTTTTGTGAATTAATTTAAACACTTGTCTGTGTTTGATCGTACACAGTAGAACACTTGTCGGATCTCTCCTAGGTTGGCTATAATCTAATCCAAAACTTCTCTCCTACATCCACGTTTCCGAAAGACTTCAACTCACTTAAATGATAGCGTGAGGACAAACTCTAACATACTCATTAGCAGGAATTAAATAACACTCAAATGAGCATAAAATCAAATTCTCCCCCGGAAGGTGGTTTTAAACTCAAACCACGATTAAAGAAGAATTTCCTCAAGAGGATTAATAGAAGGGCCGCGGATGGAACCCTTCACAAATTTACTTCTAAAAAAACTTTTCCGTGATGGTATTTGAATTTTTTGCAGAATTATCTAAAAAATACTTACACATTGCACACATTTTTCTCGTTTCGGAACATTACTTGAGGATGAGTGATATGATGAAAATAAAATTTGAACTAATAATTAAAATTTATAAACTACTAAATGGCCTTCCATAAGCCTCCTTTGTACATTAGATTGTAATTTGAAAATTGAATATTTCCGGTATGTTGAAAAGAATAGCATAATTTTTTATTGTACAAAATATTTGAACACATGAATTAAAAACATAAGAAAAAATTGAATTACATTACTATTCAGTTTCTTAAATAAGTATTCAGAATTATCATATTTTCCGCAATAATATACACATTTTCATTTCCTTTTTTTTTAATTCAAGAAAATCTACTATCATCAATTTTATATATGATAGTTGATTGAAAAAAAGGCTTTAAAAGTTAGACATTTAAAGCTAGTTTGGTGTAAAAACCTTTGAAAACTACAAAACAGAAACTTTTTTTTATCATCACATGTCTGAATTTTTCATTTAGCATTCGAGGATCTATTTTTTAAACCCACGTAACTCAAAACATTTCGAGACAAACTTTTTGATGTGAAATTAAACACGTCAAAAATTTGAAGTCTATATATAACAATTTTGGAAATATATACATATGGTGTTCTTATTTTCAGAAGAAATTTGAACGATATTGCACAAATTGTACAAACAAAATTCCAAAAATATCCTTGTCAAATTATTCTTTCGGGAAATATGTTTTCTTTAGATACAGTTAAAACTAGTTACATCACAGAGTGAGCCGCCTAACTTGTCAAGAATTTAGATGTCAGTTCACTCATTTCTGAAACAGGAATCTCTGCTTTTTGCAATTATTCCCTGTCTACTCGGTGGCTGTAAGGTAGCGTGCCCACCTCGTAAGCCTAAGGTTGCGGGTTCGATCCCGGCTGATGTAGAAAGATTTTCTGGATACGAAAATTAAAGGCACGCATGTCATATGAATATGTGGCGTGTTAAAAATCCCTTGAGTATCACTTTGGCTCTGGTATCTTTGGCAAAAACAAATCACGACAATATTTAGCGTCCAACGAGAGTTTGAATTGAATAAAACTCAAACGCCACAGACAGAAGAGGTGACACCAACGAAATGGCTCCCACTCTTGGGAATTTCTGTGTCTGCAAATGGCTTAACTGCCAAAAGGCAGCCCATTTGAAACAAACAATTATTCCCTTGATCAGAAGGTATCAGAATTAGGGAAGCAAGAAGAGAAAAACTTCATCCATTCAAAGCAAAAAATATTTCTTTTGCTCTCTCTCTCTGTAACTCTTGCTTGCTTATACAGCAGGTATCAAGGCCTCTACAGAATTTATTGCCTTGTGTCGTAATTCATCCATAATTCTATTAAAATATACACTTGAAGAAATTATCACTGATAATTTATTGTTTTCCTCGAATGCTCTCTTTATTGAATATTTTGTACAGGAGGTGTGTTTTTTTCTTGTAGATGTGATATTACATAAAACTATTGTGTGTTATGTAATGTGATATTACAACGGGGATGCAAAAGTTTGTTTCTCTATTCAAGAATATATTTATACTTTTAAAAATGATCTCATAAAGTTTAGAAGTTTTTTATCCCCCCTCCCCTCTATCTTTTGGCAATCTGAAACAGGAGTCAGCAACCCTCTGCAAACGGTATAACTTTCGTTAGCTCTCTGTACCACTCTACAAATTTGACAATTTTTGAATGGAGGGAAGCTGATAATTTTGAAATGGAGCTTATGGAATTAACATGTTCAGATCGAGAAAATACTGCCATTGGAGAGCCAGTATGGAAAGCAAAATATACGGAGTTACTAAAAAAATTAATAGATAACTAACGATAAATCGACAACTATTTTAAATTGTTGGATTTCATTCCTGGAGAGATTTAACTACTTGTAGAAATTTACACTCTGCTTTCCGCTTTTGGTTCTACACAGTAACGTACCACCTAATCGGGGTTAAAACCTCACACAGACGAACAAATTTTTAATTTTTCAGTTCCTACTATTAGCTTGCTCTCTCCCTATATATATACGAGGATTGGGGCAAAAGTCATGGCATCTATTTCTGATCTTGAAGATACCAGTCCAGTTGGAAAATATGACAAATGCAGACGAAAGGACTAGGTGTTAACTGCATGTGTGGACTAATGAACTGAATGACTAATGAACTAATGACACTGAAATATCGTGACATACTAAATTATTACGGTAGTATACAGGGCAATATGGCCTTCACTGTGCAAAAGAGGGCAACACAGTACACATAAAGTTGACATGACGATGCATTTGTTGTGCGTTTCTCAATGCCACTTGCCCTCTCTAACTTTAGTAGCATCCATCGTCTGTCTTCATCCATAAGCTGCTCGATGACGGCACATGCCAAGTCAGTCCACACACTGAACGGTCTTCCCGAACGTTGTTCATCACTGTTTGACACACGCCCTTGCTGAAACTTTCGTACCCACCTTTCTGCTGTACGGTATGGTAGGGCGTTATTCCCAAAGGCTTCCACAAATTCACTATGATATTCCATCTAATTTCTACTTTGGAGAAGGGCTATTTTGATGTAGGTGCGTTGCTCAGCACGGGTTACTTCCATCTCACACGACACTCACCAAATGACTAATTTCACAACCCTCACTCTACTACTACCAGCTATCACATAGCCATCTGTTGTTCGGCATACACATTATGCCTGCAGAACTTCCACACGACTCATATATGTTTGAGATCCGTATATCTACAAGAAAAAATATAGCTCCCATGACTTATGCCCCAACCCTCCTACATTTATTTATTTATGCATATATCTTGTTCAAATTTCCAATCGTTAATAAAATACTTTCTATTCATCCACAATCCAGTTCAAATAAGTTTTTTTTAAACTTGCAGTGGTTGACACACTTGATGTTAATACAGTTTTTCAAATATTAATTCATTAATTTAATTTAATTAATTACTGGCTTTCTACGCCAACTTAAAATCGTCTCCATTGTTGTAACAATGTAACTGTTAAAACAATGACAAAAATTGGCATCGAACCATTTTCAGTCAAACTAGCCAAACAGGGTGTGCTTTGTTACAACAATGCAGACAAATCATGCTCTTTTTTTCAATTCCTACTATTAGTTCACTCTCTCCCTATATTTATATATCTTGTTCAAATTTGCAAATCGTTAGTAAAAGATTTTCTGTTCATCCATTCAAAGTAGGAATTGACTTCAAAATTTTTTTTATTATATTACTTGTTACTATAGAGATTACCTTTCGATTCTTTCGAGCACATGTTTTAACCTTTTCCTGACAGCGTACTGATCAACAGAAAACATTATAGAGACGTGTGTGTCAAATATGCATCCATCTAAAATGTCACCGGCGCCGTTGAATCGGGTTCTCTCTCTCTCGGGTTCTGACCTCTATCCCTTAACTCTGCTTGCAATTGCCGCAGGAATCGAGTTATTTCAAATATTTCCTACCGTGCAGCACCTTGAATAATATTGGTAAATTGGCTAGACCCCTGATCTAGAATAGCTCAAACAAGAATATCTATATATTATAATCTAGAATATCTTCAAGAATACAGAGAAAGAAGCATTTTGCTCAGAATTTATGGCATTAAGATGCTGGACAATGACATCTGTATCATATCGTGTAGATCACGCATTGCTTGATAACCATTATAAATTACTACGTTGTAGAGTGCTTTTACAAAAAGTACAAACGAAGCACTAGAGTACATAGCTCACTGGCGTAGCTAGTTCTGAGTGGGCCCTGCACCAAAAATACTTCGGGGCTCTGTTTCAGATGAGAGCTCTGTTAGTGGGACTGTATTTGGGACCCTTGTAGCTTGGGGACTCCGTATCATTGATACGGCTGATACTGTGGTAGCTAAGCCCCTGACATAGCTCATATTTTTATGATTTTTTTTTTTGCTCGGATTTTTCAAAATATGGCATTATAAAGAACATTAAAAGTTTTCTGCTAAGAGAGCTTTATATTCTTTTTTAGATCAAGGTTGCGGGGGCAATGTATACGCTGAGGAAGGACACATCTACAGCCCTAGGTATCCACAAGCTTACACGAGTACTGACGAATGCGTCTGGCATATCTCAGTTCCCGGATACCACACCATCAAAGTCGAATTCGAGGGATTTGCTTTCAATTCTTCTAGTGGCTGCGAATCCAATTTTGTCGAATTATACGATGGAACTGTTGGTAACGTTGAAGAAAGAGTAGTAAGATACTGCGGAACGGTATGTTCTCGTGATTCCTTAAAGTTCATTAATTAGTTCATATGTATCACTTGCGTAGCACATAAATCGTCCCTACTTGCTAGTTATTCCATAGAAACAGATACTTCCTCTAACCCAAATCAGTTGCTACATTTGAACATTTTTGTATGATTATTGATACTGATGATTTTAGGATTTTGTTTAAATATTTTTGAGAGATTTCAAGATAATGTCCTATCAACCACTTATATTTCCTTCCATCTTTAAATCAGTACCAAATTAGTTTCGAAAATCCTGGTTTTGCACACTCTAATGCCAAAACCCATTTTGTAAGGACTCTTCCACCAGTAAAGACCTAAAGCTACCTTCTAGCTAATTAATCCGTATGAATGACCTAACGAATCGTTAGGAATGAGCTAATGAGCCATTAGTAAGAAAATTATCTTTTTGGAATACGGACGATATATTTATTACGGAAGGGGGGCGTTTTTTAAGAGGGTGGTAAATTTGCTATGTGCTAAGTGCTATGTTTTTGGAAAGTAAGAAAAGAGAATGAAAACACCAAATTGTGTCAGAATTTTAATGGTAAATAAATAAATTTTAATTGATATTTGAGGAATTTTTTGCACATAATATAGTGCGGGATTACATGCCGGTTTCGCGGAAGCAGACTTTGATAATGAAATTTTTCCTTGTTGAGATGAATTATTTTGTATGAATTGCCTCAGTCTGACATCATAATATTTTCCATACATGTACGTAAACTTAAAAATACAATGTCAAGCGTTTCTATTTTGAAAAGCGACTTTAACAGCATCAATTAAGTTATCAATACTTTTTGTGGGCATCTGATGCTGCAAAAATTACAGATTAAATCCATTTAAATATGGACTATTTGGGGATTTACATTGTAGTTGCAAATTCCATTCATCTTTTAAACATTCTTCTGTGATACTGGGATTATCCACTGTCAAATGAAACCTGCTTTCTGAATGTAGCAACTAATTTTGGGGCGAAATTTTTGTTCTAAATGTAACAACTAATTTGGGACGGAGAGAGTATTTAAAATGAACGAAATGCATCTGATATGGAAATAAACATCAATGCTAGTCTCTGAGCCTTGTTGATTCAAAAATGGCAAAACCACGTGATTTGACCCAGCATGTGATTTTAAGCGATTTATTAAAAGTAGTCCAGCATTATATATTGTAACTTTTCTTTAAAAAAGTTAAATTATGAAAAGCCGCAGATTTAACTGATCGAAGTTTCCTGTCTGCCAGCCATCTAGGGTTTTCGAACTTATTTTTAATTCTATGGAATTCTTACTTTTTCCCTTACAAGGAAAAAGTTTCACCAAGTACTTTGCAAGCGAATTTAACCACAAATTTGTAGGTATATATTTAATGTCATACTGTTTACAATAAAAAACCTGTTTAGTTATAGTTAACAAAAAGAAATCAAGAAAACCAGCAAAGCTAAAAGTATTAAATAGTGTATTCACTCAACTATTCAATATATTAACTAATCTATCAACTAAAAACTAGCATAAGTAAATCTAAAACACTAAACTAAACGATCTTAAAAAAAGATTAATAGTATAACAGTAATTATAGTTTTAAAGAACTTAATCCTATGTTCAGAAAGCAGTTTAATTAAATCTTTCTTCTCTAAGAATATAGTATAAAGAATATTTACAAACAAAAAGTTTTTAGTGTCCCTCTAATCTTTTGAAAGCTTACAATTTCATCTTGTCCGTGTTTGGCCGCTTGTTATTTTGAATGTTTAGTAAGTGTCCGGCCCATACTAAAAATGAACAGTCTGTAAATAATTAGTTTTTTTAGCGTATTTCAATGATTTTTGTGGGGTTTTTTTTTCAGGATACTCCAGGAACTCATCTTTCGACGACCAATAAAATGATCATCAAAATGCAGACCGATAGCAACAATTCTGGTGTAGGATTCAAACTACGATTTACATCAAATTCATACAGTGAGTCCTAATTTTTAATACTAAGAACCCCATTTGCTTAAAATGAGACTGAAAAATTACAACTACATCTCCGAATCTGTTCCACGAACCTGCTCGATTTCTAAGAAAATTTGTCTTCTTTAAAATAACATTCTGGATTGATCCATGCATACAAGAGCGTCAGGTTTCGATTTTCAAAATGGCTCAAACAATGGACTAAATTCAAGAAGGTCACGTGATAAATACAATCACGTGTTCTCACTGAATTCAAAATAAACCAACATTAGATTAGTACTTATTGTTGTATTTGTAAAATTTAAACACAATTTCAAAGAAGTAAATTGGTTTTAAAATTCTTCAAAAAGTTTTTCAAAATTATATATATATATATATACTTTTAAATCGAGTGTATTTCCTTTACCGATAGTTGTTATTATTGTTGACAAATATGTGCTTTTTAAAAGAAAGTTTCTTCAAAAAGCAAACGCTGGCAACAACTAATTAGCTGGAAGCATGTGATTGATTTTATCGTGTGACTATGACGTCACATGAAATTACCCCATTAGTGCATGCAATAGGTTAGACAAAATATTAACAAATAAAATAATAATTGAATTAAAATAAAAACGTAAATTACTAAAATTTTTAAAAATTTCAATTTTTACCTTAAAGAAGAATGACAATTCCTGTAGAAGCTGCACGAGAAGGAAAAAGGAAATTATTCCTTGGGAAACGAATCTTTTCTAAAATAACGATGTAAGTGCGATGTTGTTAATAATACAAAACAGACATGAAAATATCAACAGAAATCAAATGATATGCTCCCACTAAGAAAGCAAAGAACCGAATGATAAATATGCAATCATATCAAACGTTGAGAAAAAGGATTTAGCGCCTTTCCACCCACTAGAGAATTCATCTAGTACTTACGTCCCTTTATTTCATAGACCTAGCGTTGCTTTAGAGGTCGACATTAATAAAAGTTAAAAATTAAACTAAGCCACTTCAATTCATCCCATTAATTCCCTTTAAGACTTATCACCTCTGTCACTCTCACCCTACAACTTAAATACTTAACTCCTACCTTTCTGGCAACATCCGTCAACTTTATAGGCAAGGGAGCCAAAACCTCATTTCACGCCCGTTTGCAGGCGACTACGGAACGTTAAAATTCAGAATTCCGAGACAAGTGTCAAAATTTTTGTTTGGATTCCAAATTTTTCTGTCTTGGATGTGTCGATATATAAGTTCCTTTACAGAATTTAAATTTCAGTGCTACAGTTTATTTAAAGATTTAATAGGGTTTTTTGTGTCATGATTAACTGCCAAGGTGGCCAAATATTCAAGATCGCTGTTAATATACAGCCAAATCAGGATTTCAAACTCTGATTGGAATGGGTGCCATTTGCTCACATTAAGCAAGCATCTCCAAATTCTCATCAAAGAATTTGATTTTTTGAAAGAGCTAGTCCTTTTCATGGCAGCATGTGATCCGGCATCGAAACTGGAAAAGCGACGTATCTTGGGTGTCGGTTTTCATTGTTAATTCTTTGCTCAAAATCATGTTGTCCATCGTCAATAGACCTCGTGAAACTCTAAGCTAAACAGCCCATGATTGCTAAGGCCTAATGTGCCCATCTCAATTTTCATGACCATGGCCACTGAGGTACAAGAGCAGATGTTCCTGTCAGGGGGTCAATCTGAAGTGAAACTCCCAGCGTCAAGTTCTCAAGCAAGCTTGGTACTTATTTATCGACCATTGAATGGATGAAAGGCTGAGTCGACCTTGTCCAGCACTGGGCTTCCTCATGAAACTGTAGGCAGATTATTATTCATTTCATTATTCCATCAATTTATCCATCTATCTATCTATCTGTATGTACAGGATAAAAAAGTGATTTTCATTCACTCAGTTACTCATCACAAAATCTCTGAAGCTTTTCAACCTAACGTCTTGAAATTTGGCTAACTATCAAGGTAGTTACGGGAGCCTTATAGACAAAAACTCCCATTTCTGAACTAATGACTTGAAATATGGCAACTATGTTTCTTTCCATCGAGTAGAGATTCTCTAAGGACAGGTTTTGCGGAAATCAACATCAAAGAGGAGGAGGTAGTACAGATAGAAAAAATCCCTGTTTCTGTACTATTCGACTTACAACCATGAAATATGGTAAACTCCCAAAAGAGATTGCTGGAGTATTGTTTAGACAAAATTCCTGTTTATTAGCTATTAAAGTTTTATATTTGGCAAACATATTTATTCTGTTGAATAGATTAGGTAAGAACGAATTTTCACGTAAATAGACTTCCAGGAAGTTATCAGAGCATTATAGAAATTTTTTTAAAAATTCACGTTTTTAAACAATTAGGCCTACTGACTTAAAACTTTGCAAGCATGTTTCTTTTTTGATTAGAGATCCGATAAAAAATGGGGTTTGAGGAAATTGATTACAATGGAGGTGGGAGCTCTAGGGGCGTAAATGATAAATATACTTCTCTTTCGGAAATTCAAGTCCCTTTCTATTTAAATTAAGAGGCAAGGACTATATGAATATTTACAGTAAATCGAAAACTTAATGATAGGACTTAGATAACAATAATCTAAAATGAATGTGTCGTCGTATACAATGTTATGAAATGCCCAGCGAAGCAGGAGGATAAAAGCTTGTAAAAAAGTTATTTTTGAATGTTTTCTTCGTAATCTATTTGGGATCCTATATTTAAGAATGACAAGCCTACAGTAGCTAGAGGAGTGAAACATTTGATTGTGAGAGTTATGTATCCTTCCGTGGGGTGGGGTGAAAGTTTTCCAAATGATATATTACTTCAGATGTCATCCTTATCATTCTGTTCGAAATAATAATCAGAGAGGATCTTTTTTGATCCTGCTATCTAATAATGTGAGAAATAACTTTTTCTGTTTAATCGACTATTATTCCAAGGGATCCCTAGCGAAATGCTGATAGGCCTTTAAATACAGGGTTGTCTTTAAGCCAGTGCTTCTCAAACTTACAATATTGTGACCCAATTTTCTATCATAATTTTCATTGCCCCCCTCCCTCCTTTTAATACAAAAACAATGTATTGAATGCAATAATGATATACTTTGACGCTAAAGCTACAATACGACTTTAATTATAAACGTACAAATTATCAAGATAAGTATTAAATTTTGTATATAATTTTATACACGACAAACCCCGTGTGTTCACTGGTAATTATTAAACCTGTTCTTAACTTAGTATTTTTAAATTAGTTATGAAATACATTGTGCAGTACTGATACATTTATAAGTGTAAATGTGCATTTTATTTTTTATTATGTCAGAATATATTTTATTTATTTTGAGTAAATTAATAACGTTTTTTAAATAACCTTTTGTTTTCGACTTTTCGATATGCTCCCCCACGAAAGGTTATCACTCCCCCCTAGAGGAGTGCGCCCCAGAGTTTGAGAAACACTACTTTAAGCGGATTCTTATTACGAAATACTTCTTAAGTAAAAGGGGGAATGGGGACCACATTCACACACTCTCAAGGTGCTTTTGAAAACTTACATTTCTATATATATGTTCGATATTTTACGATGGAGGACAAATTTCCTATACGTACTTGTAATTATAAGGTTAGACAACTTTCCACCTGAAAATTAAGTGTAAATTCTAGCGGCTTTGGTTTGAGAATTGATAGGGACCTCTTGCTACTTGTACGGACTTAAGATTAATCCAATACAAAAGAACAACCAGTTTGCTGCAGTTCATTCTCTTTTATTTTCCGTAACTCATTTACTACAAACTATGGTGCCAGATACACCAGTATAAACAGTGGGAGCAATCTGGGTTTGTCATTGCCATACAAATTAGACATTCAAAAATAATAAAATAAAGAACAATATGCAAATTCCAACACTACTCCTTCATTTCTTCTTTCGGATGTTTCTAGGCTTGAGGTCGCCAGTTGCATTTTCTTATCTAGTATACTTTCTGTGCTGATACAGTCATAGGTTTATAAACATTTAGTTTATCAAGAACCGATCTACGATTTCAGTTTTAAACAACACTGAAATGCAATATGATTTTAATGACAAACACACTTATATAAAAAGTGTTCTTACACTTTTATAATGTACCACATATAAGCTTAAAATGAATTACTACTAACACATATACCTTTCATCTTTTGCAGTGCCAGAATCCTCAATGCGCTTGATCCAGAAAGATACATTATCAGTCAGTGATTATCAGTACGACACCGCTTACATATACTTGAACTAAATTGGTGTTTTCTTCTGTGTGTATATATAACGCTTTACTTAACATATTCCTGTTATGGACATGGACTATGTGTATCCTTTTTCCCGATTTCAACACTTTTGGTCTTTTTTCATTTGGATGTTAAGAGGAAAGAATTCAAGAGTCTAGTCTGAGATATTCCATTAACTACAAACATATTTTTGGATTTAAAATAAAACCTTGTGTGAATTAGAAAAACTGTAAATATATTTTTGAAATTAAAAATTACATGTATGAATTGTTTTTTAATTGTGTTTTTTAATTTAATGACCAAAGATTCTCTAAAAATATAAGATTTTTTAACGTATTATGTACTAATTTGTAAGAATTGATAAATATAAAAGTGTACTGTGTTCATTAATAAATTTGAGTCGATTTATTTCTAACGAATCCTATTGCTTACTCTATTTTTACACTTATTTGCTCTTTTTGTTTGATTGTATCTGAAACACACGTGCCTAAAACTAACTGAACATTTTTTTTCACTTACATAAATAGTTTCTGCATACAGCTTTCAGAAATATATATTTCTTCAAAATCTATCGCTTTGTATTTTTTAAAAAAACAAAAACTGAACAATATGCAATTTTACTTTTAATCTTTTTATTTCTGTTACTGCTGAGTCTCAATAATCCGGTGATTAAGACCTTGTATTTATCAAATGTATGGATAAATTCTCAATTCTATCAAAAACCCATCATTTAGAACAATTAAGGCTGCTCCTTCTTAAAAGCATCTGTAGTGTGATCAACCCAAAAGAGACCAAGTTCACGCGACAAGGGTTTAGTGCAGCGGCTCTTAAACTTCGGATCGCCGGAGACCTTTCTTATGTATCGGCTTGAAATTGCGGACCCCAAGATTTTGAACACTCCTCCCAGTGGTTTAATGAAAAACATTAGGGGCCCCCTGCAAAGTCAGGTTTTGGGCTCCGAGCCCAAATACGTACTTGGTAACAGTCAGGGTTTTGATCCACTAAACACCTGCCCTCCCCCGTGATGCGGGAGGTATACGTTACGCCACTGACCCTCCCCGACACCCAAAACATGGCTGGATGATTTAAAATTTCTTCAATAATCCTAAGATTGCCTCTGCTACTTATATACTTCTTTAAATTATTTTTTCCCCTTTAAAAGAATAGTAAACATCTAATTATATGTTGTTGTTGTTGTTGTGTCCTTCCCGCAGGGAAGGAATGAAAGTTGCCATTGCCTGTGAGACAGGTTGGACTTCTTAACGATAGATGGCGCCACTACCTATCTCCACAATTTTGGCATAGAACTGAATGGGAGGGAAATATTCTCCAGCTCCCTGCACTCGTGGTTTCTGCTGTGACCGCCCACCAGACTTTCGGACCCACTGATTTAACGAGCACGTACTCCGTCTATACTCGGTGGTATTTAGCGGCATCGGGCATCGAACCCATGCTCTCGGGTCTGGAGTCCGATGCTCTAACCACTAGGCTACCCACGGCCATCTAATTATATATATAGGTAATATTACACGTTAATTTTTCATTTTAAAAACTGTTTCATTTGTAACGCTCTCTTCCCTTCAGGACTCTCCCGTAAATAATTCATTATTATCTACCCACTTAACGGGAATAACTGTAACTTTAACACTGCAGGATTATGTACTTTGCGTTTTTTAATTATTCATTATATAACCACATCTTTCGATATATGTCGAAACAAGAGACGTCTTCGGAAGTCATGCGAGTTTTCGTACTTCCGGTGCGCAGTTTTGTATCAAAATCGAAATTCTCTGTAAAATCCAGCCCTTTCTTATCCTCGTCATGTAATATACGAATGTGTAATTTTTTATGTTTCGTTAAGTGTCGCCTTTATTTTTGTTTCTGTATGTGTTTAAATGTACAATGAATTGGATTACCATCTCAATAATATATGGATGGATGGATCAAGAATGCCTCATCAATGTAACTCTATTCACATCAACAATCTAGATATTATCATCGATAAAGAAATTTTTATACCATTCGCCACAACATTTCATATATGTACAATGAACATAATAACAGAATACTAATTTCAAATGAAGGAAAACTGCATTAATTAATGATCTTATCTAGGATAGTAAAGTCTGTAAGAAGGAAATCTTAAATCAGAGACCTTCACACGGCCCTCCTTGAAACATGCTGGAGATTCCCCGGGGCCCGAGGACCACAGTTTAAGAACGGAGGGCTTAAAGCAAAGGTGGCAAACCCGTGGTACGAGCACCACAGTGTGGCACGGCAGAGTTGTGAGAGTGGCACACGAAGACTTATTGAAAGATTAAAATATTTGAATAGATAATAATAAATACTAATTTTTTTTTTGCTGTTTTATTGAAAGGTGGGGAATTCAAACAAAATAAAACATCAAAATCTATTTTAAACACAATTAAATAAAAATAGAAAACTATTATGTAGGCAACACTCCATCAGATAGTGGCACTCTTCCCAAAAAGGTTGGCCACCCCTGATTGATTCCAAAAGGGGTTTCTATGGACTCCAGGAGATCCTTGTGAAAATTAAAATTAATTTGTGGTGGGTGGACAATGTTAAGGAACTGTCATTAAATGCTTAATATTAAGCAAAATATTTGTGACACACTTCTATTATAAAAAAAATTTCAATATATTAGTAATAATTTTTTTTTATCTGTTAAAAACATTTAGAGAAAAAATTAAAAATTTGAAAAAAAATTTTTAGATGGGTATTAAGTAAAGTAAATCATGACAAGCGTCATACGGTGGAAGTCGCCCCCCCCCCCAATTGCAGGTGCACCCTGCTATACACGTTTAAATAGGAACAGAATCTCGCAGCTACATGCAATAACGTGTCTAAAATAGGACTGTGTAAAAGAGTCGTATATCTATTTAGCAGTTTAGGTTTGTTTTGTGCAGGATCCCCATATGTTAAGTGAGTGCAAAAATGTTGTCTTAGTTTTGAATAGAGAAGAGCATTACTCTTTGTACTGTTACGACGCATTGCTTCAGCTACCTGATTGAAAACAAAATACGTTTGTATATTATAATGCAAAAAAGTTACGGATTACCGCATAATATATAGAAAGTTACCGCATTTAATATATAGAAGTGCTACACGCCAAGCGCTGCCTGGCGTGATTAAGGAATCACGCCAAGCAGTGGTTGTTGTTGAGTTGCATGGAATCCAAGATGGCGGCCCAGCGATAACAAATCAGCAGGAAAATAATTGTAAGGAACTGTTTTAAAATATATTTCAAATGAAGAATATAGGAGTAGATTAAAAATAACCAATATATATCAATCAATAATGAATATCAATATATTGCAATAAAAATTATATAATAATAATAATAATATTGTGTAATATATTATTATCACATAATTTAATTTAATAGTAATTATGATATATGATAATATTCATATAATTTTTATATAATAATAATTATAAATGACATAATAAAATAAATATAAATAAATAATATAAAAAATAATTATTGCACATAATTATTATATTATAAATAAAATAATTACACAATATGTATTAAAATTAATGATGAATATCAATTAATAAGTGTTGATCACACTTGAAATATTCCAAAAGCTGTGCGAGTTCTTTCAATGAATTTCATCGAACAAGGAACGTTCAAAAGATCATTATTAAAAAATAAAATAAAGTGGAAGTGTGCGATTTATTGCAATAAATAAAAGCTTATTCTTTTTTTAAAAAATATCCTGGTACTCACCAATGATATAAGAAATATCCATATTCGAAAATAGCACAAAATACAACAGGAGACTGAAATAGTAGCTTGAAGAACCAATGCAATTGAAATGGTTAAATTTTTAAAGAAATCGAATTAAAATTGTTTTAAATTAATAGGGTACCACCGAAAAAATCCTTTTAAAATTTACTCTTATGTACGTTATCCTCATGGCACGCAACCACATTACCACACGATAAAAATATCAAGGTAACCATATTGTAATGTTGTCACCCATCTTGGCGAACATAAACAACATGGCGCGTAGCACTCCTAAATCAAATTAGCTCTAAAGTTATAATTTGATTAAGTATTACTTCAGACATCGCAATGTCTGAATTATGTTTACGACAACCTTTTTACCACACACACATTCAGGATATCAAAGTTAAATTTATATTTCTTCTATTATGCATGGAAATGGAGTTATTTCACTTTTGAGTCCATGGGCATAGGAAGCTTGGGAACCACTGGTTTTGAGTTATCCAGCCCGTTTCCTCGGGAATACTACTCCTCCAGATTTTATCGAAAACCACGATAACAAAAGTTAAGAGAAACAAGTTTACATAATGCCTTCGCGCGTGTAGAGTGGAAGTTAATTGAATGAAACATCGATTGAGGGATACCATCTTCATTATCTGTTTGAAATTCAAAGTTTCGTTACCCTTATCACGTAATCCTCCGAATAAAGTTAAAGAAAACCAAAATGAAACTATTACACCTAAACGGAACAAATTTTTAAATCTCTAACTTCTTAATCCATTTTTTCAAGTTTGTTTTTTATTTGTATGCAACAAAAACGTATAAATTGTTTCTGAATTATTAATAATTTTATATATGTTATTAAGTCTTCCTCATATAACTTTATGTAAATTTAAACTACTCCTTAGGAATGAAGGAAAATAATGCATAGAAGGAATACTGAAATTAATGTTTCTTAGTAAAAATTGCTATCCTCACAATGTACAATATCTAAATATTTTGGTTCTA
Organism: Trichonephila clavata; assembly: GCA_019973975.1. Lineage (NCBI taxonomy): Eukaryota > Metazoa > Arthropoda > Arachnida > Araneae > Nephilidae > Trichonephila > Trichonephila clavata. The sequence continues at coordinate 36,036 of BMAO01017439.1, forward strand.
AAGCCTTCCGAAAAGGAAATCAAATAAAAAAATCCTTTTAAAATGTTGCAAAACAAGGCGGCTATACAGTTGTCCTTTTGACCCTTTTTTCTTATGATTTCATGGAGATGCTGGATTCTACATAATTTAATACATAGCTGATTATTTCACAAAATTTCTCTTTAAACCAACACTAATTTTAGAAAAAGGTTTTGTTGTTAGATTATGAGAAAAATACTTTTGTCATTCACTGGTTTATATAGCACATGTCTTCGCTAAAAGTTATTCACACCACAAATTAAATGGCAGGAACGTCTCTGAACAAGAATTTTATTTGAGCGTTCTTCATACGCTCTCTCCCACACGAAGATTACACATACACTGAGCTCTACACGCCGCGCCCTTTCGCGACAATTGTCCACTTGTTATTGTGGGCATCACAAGAATTATGTGTTCTACACTGAACATATCTCATCACTGATAAATAAAAGATGACGCGCATATTCTAAGTTGGAGGTTACGCTCAACAGTAGTCCGAAGGCCTCTAGGGGTCCCCAGCACCTTTCTAGGGTGTCCTTGAAGGTTTCTCATTTAATGCTAAGGTTTATCTCTTTTACGGGCTCTTAAAGGCCTCTAAAAAAATTGAAATTGCCCCAATGAAAAAAACTATTAGAACATGCATTTCGCTTTAGAATAATAATGTAGTTTTAATAAAATTTTTAATTATAAGTTTATTATTTTCTTAAAGGGAAAAGTATGAGTTACCGAAGTCATTATAAGTAGAAGAGACAGTCCTAGGATTATTGAGGAACATTTAAATTAATCAGCCATGGGTTGGGTGTTCAAAAGCATGAAAGGTTGCGATGTCAAGTTGATGTAAAAAGGGGGTCCGCTGAGGCAGAAAGTTTAAGAAACGCTGCTCTACAGCCAATACCTTGCTTCCCTTTCTAGTTCATTGATCTCAATCCCATTAAGAGAAATCCGTCTTTCAGACTTCACTCCCAAGGTTTCCAGCTACCGTAGTCATGATCATGATCTAGTGGACAGCTTGTTGCTATTTGAGTTGTGATTCGAGTTTTAATGCCACTAAAGCTTCTCGATATAGTTGTGCTGGTCCAGGTTATATCTTCAAAGCCACGAAATCTTGACACTGATGTGGTTTTCATGTCTGGAGAGTAGAATGATCTCAAGTATCCGTTTAACTTCTACGGGGTTCAAAATTACGAGATCCGTTACCAATAGCACTAGTGTTTCTTAAAGTAACATTAATAAGCGATAAACAAAATCTCATCTATAATCGCGAGTCCGTGACCTCCGTTATTTCATTCGAAGCTTGATTCCGCAGAAGTCCCTTCTGCTCGTAAAACCCATCAAGGTTAAAAGTGGAAGTATTGAGTGTGTGTGTCATATCTCAGATATCCTCGTCACTTAACTATGCCTTAAAATTATGGGGTCTGTTATCACTATTTCTCATGTTGCTTCTAAGTATGATGTCAAAAATAAAGAATCGCTCAGACTTTTTGATCTCCGTGAATCATGGAGGATTGTTGACGTATCGTGGAACAATCTGACTTTCGATGCCTTTTGAATTCTTTACCGAGACGAATCACCACCACCAGGGTGAAAGGATGTGCTAGAATATATTAAATAAGTATCTCTAATTCAATTGATCTTCAGTGTACCAACACCAAGGAAAGAATCCCTGAGAATGGGACTTCCACGCCAAAAACTGGCTCTTATTCTCATATTTTTTAAATCTTGTGTGTTAGTTGTTTTTCTTTTTCTGGATTTAAGACAAATCCTAATCGTGACAAAAGTAATCTTTATAATGAAAAGTATATTTCAGTAATGTTTGAAAATTAAAATAATATGGATGTAAAAAGCTTTCCCATCTGCCAACTTTTTTGTATTAGTTTTAGCTCTATCCGATGCCAATATAAGTTTTTTGATTAGAGATAAAACTAACAATGTTCCATGTAAATGCGCATATAGTTTTTACGATTAAAACACCCTCTTATATAAGTTGCCTTTTAAACCAACTCTTTATTTCTTACATTTTAATTTCTCAAGTTCCTGAGCACATTCAAAAAGTTCAAAATTTTTATTCACTTATTAATTTTCCAATCTCTCTCTCTCAGAATTTATATGACTTCCCTAGTAAAAACTGATAATTGAAATTTGAATGCATCTTAATGTACTAATGAATTAAAGGACACAAAAAGAGTAAATTTATTTTCATAACATGTGATGAATAAAAATTTAAAAAATTAGTTATTCCTAACAATAATTTGAATATTTTATTGTATTCATACGCAGAAAGAAAACAACACATTTCCTTCAAAAGTATTTTATTTACATTAATATTTTTACATTTGTACTACCAAATAAGTTAAGTTGTAAAGCTAAATTGAAAATCTTATTTCTTATACTTCAATAATTCGCACGTTAAATACACAAAATATTCCTCATTTTATACTACGTATAAAACATTGGATGAATTGCTCAGATGGAATGCTAAAGTTTAGAACTCTATATCCTTATTTGTCCCTTAATTGTTTGGTGTATTTCTTTTGACTTCTGGGGGCTTTTCATTTAGCTAAAAAATCTAGTTGCATTTGCAATGTTAAAAACTTTTGAATAACATTGCTACAGTAAGTGTTGAGAGGATATAGCGATAAGCTACTTTAATCAACTTAAATTAACTTAAAAAATCAATACTTTAATAAAATAGTATATAACTATCATATTAATTATTTCACTTGATAATGTTGAATACCCTGTTTATTAGCTATGAAAACTAATTTAACAGGTTTATGTATCCAAAAAGCACGATTTTGAATAGATATCTGTCCATTATACTATTTATATATCTTGAAAACTATTGTTCTAACGTCGCATTAAATATCAAGTAATCCAGTTGAGTAACAGAAATGACGTATCTTGCGCGCTTTTTGTTTATAATTTTATTTCACAGACACACACACATATTTTATTTTAATATAGCTCACTTCTTAACGATGTGACTAGGGTTAACACAGTTTCCTATTCTTTTCACAAAGGGTGTTTGATAAATAAATAATTGTTCTTTGAATTTTATTTTAAAAAAAAGTTCTCGCTTCCATTCTTCGAACTCCTCTCTGCTAGAGACCTATATTGCAGGAGCTGCTTCGACGTCTGTAGATAACGAGATCTGAGGCGTCAGAGTGATCCTGTCTTCCAACTTCGGCCCGCTCCTCCTGGTCAAGTAGAGGTACATGACGGCAACACCAATGCCTACTCCGATGAACAACATGGCTAACGCCAGTAAGGCTAGGCTACCTGTTAAAAGAAAAGAGTTTACAGGATTCATTACTTCATATGTCTTCCTTTATGAATTCAAATTTTATATACAGTTGAGCGTCGTTTATCCGAATCAACTGGGACCGTACACTAATCGGATACGCGATTGTTTGGATAACCGAAAACCGAATGCGACCGGACACTATACGAATATTGAAAATCATCACATGCGGGAAACGTGCTTGAAAAAAAGCAAAATAAATGCAAAATGTCGCAATTTTATCTTTAGTTTGGAAAATAATCACTTATTTTTCGAGTTGCCATTGTACACCTTCGTTTTTTCAATGGAAGGTCTCTGATTCTCTTCAGCAGCAGTAGTTGAGTAGGAAAGCACTCTGTTGTTCGTGCCACTCCATAGTTGTCTTTAACACAGAAAAAGCGTCAGAATTTTATGGAGCCTTGCTACTTTCGTTGTTGTTGTTGTACTCGTCTTCATCCGTTTCATCGTCGACAGGGTCGGATTCTTCTTGCACAGAAGTCACAATCACGTCACCATTTAGCATTTGAAATCCAGAGTCTTCTGCATCGCTCCGCTTTCTCCCGTCGCGAAACGGTTCAATATTTCAAGTTTTGTCTCTATGTTCAAGACGTTGCGCTTCCGTTTTGAATTCGAACTCACAGCAGTTCACAACTCAACAAAAGAGCACGTATACACCCCCTCACTTGGAAACAAACTCACCTAATATTTTCCACGCAGATGTTTACCAAATCACACAACTGAAATTTCCCAAATATCCCTCACCTTGGTTTTCCAGTCACTTTTGGCCTCACGTGAAACAACTGTTGAGCATTGCACTGTTCGAAAACATATTCATAAACAGTACATACAGTTGACAAAAAAAAAACTGGTTCGGATATTTGACCTTCTGGATAATAAACGTACGGATAAACGACGCGCTACAGTATATAATCAATAATCATATACTACATTGCCATGTATCTAAAAAGGCAAAGCAAAAAATGGAAATATAACAAGACAGTACAGGTCAAAAATAAAACAGCATTAGTAGTCAAATAAAATAGCAATTAATAGCAGTCTCGTAGCCTAGGTAACTACTATAGTGTTCGAATTAGTTGGAGCAAATGGAAAAAAAACGATTTTTTTTTCTAGAAACATAGCTTTTAATCAATACATATCTTAAGTAGACTGAAAAATCTTTATATTAGTACGATGTATGTCCTTTTTTAGCAGAACTGACATCTTGACTTTATCATCGAGGAATTACACTTCTACAGCAACTTTTATCATTTGCTCTGTTGTCGTGCAATTCATCTTAGTTAAACTATTCTTGAGAATATGCCATAAGTTCTCAATAGGATTTAGGTCTGGTGAATTATGAGGTCAATCAAGCACTTGCATTTTATTTTCCCGCATAAGAGTCTGGAATAATTTCGAATTGTAACAAAGAGCGAAATCATGTTGAACAGTTCCGTCAGATGCTTCCATGAGTTGAGAAATCTTACTACGTAATATTTCTATGTATTTGACAGAATTCATCATGCATTTAAGAGGAACTAAGTTTCCAATGACATTTTTAGTGAAACATCTCTCTTTTTTTTAGAAGGTTGTTTTACAGTTTGTTGGAAATGATCTGGTAGCAGGGGAAACCTCTCTTTTTTTAGAAGGTTGTTTTACAGTTTGTTGGAAATGATCTGGTAGCAGGGTTTCGCCTTCACTTCGTCTTACTGCACTTGATTTGTATCCCTGCACAAATAAATGTTTCATCACTGAAAATTACTTTCTTCCAGTGGGAAAGAGTCCAAGGTCGGAATATTTTGGCCCATGCTAAAGACGGTTGTCTTTCCAACTTTTACCAAGTAAGAAATTGTTTTTTTCTCAGGCATGTTGCCTTACAACCAACTTCCAGATGCTTTTTGCGTACAATTGAGGTACTCAATTCAACACCATAATCCTTTCGAAAGTCTGTGGTTGTCTTTCTTGCATTTATTTTGCTATTTCTTATTAGAATTTTATCAGTTCTTGGAGAAGTTTTCCGCTTGCCCCCAGATTTTTATTTCCTTTTTGAAGGGGATGTTCAAAAATCTTGAAATGTTCTTAAAATTATTGAAACTCTTGATTTGCCCACACCAACTGCCGTAGCTATATCTTTCACAGTCATAGAAGTGTGTTCATTAAGAGAGATTATTTTAGAAATCTTTCTTATAGTATAATATTCATTTTTGAACAAGCAAAATTAATACGTTTTTCACGGAACGCAAAATTATAACTACCAGTTCAGTTCAGTTTTCATGCTCATAACTATTGATACACTGAAACCAGTCAAGTGGTGTGGATACATATAATGAGTTACTTCATTATATGTATCCACACCAGAGGATGTGTGTGTGTGTGTGTGTGTGTGTGTGTGTGTGTGTGTGTGTGTGTGGTGTGTGTGTGTGTGTGTGTGTGTGTGTGGACCATGGCAACATATTTTAACATGCATCATTCACATTATGGCACAAAACGGTACTTATCAGGATTAACGAGACCCTTCTTCGCCACTCGATCTTTAAGAAACTGTTTCTCATACAATCAAACTTCTAAACAATTTTTGATTAGATAGCACTCACCTGGTGACATTCCTTTCTTCTCTTCTTCGTCCCCTTCTGAGGAATTATAGTCTGCCCAAAAGATTGTGGGAGGGGTAGTCACATCTGCAGTAGGTGCCTTTAGATCCCCATCAGCGGTTCGGACATACAAGCTGCCTCTTAGAGCTTTGATTGTTAATGACTAAAAGAAAAAATCCACAGTTAGTGTTGTATTTTATTTTACAAGTTTCGCCAAAATAAAAGTGGCATTGCTGTAGTAACTCCCCAATTTGTAGAGAAAGATGACAGTGTATGCCCTATAGAGAGCGCTGAGTCCTGGGAATGAATGCGATATCGTCAGATCCCGTTAGATGAGTGTGTGATAGCGTGAGAGCACGTTAAAAGGCATCGTTGGCATCATGTGGATGCCATCAAACAATACGACTGCCAATGCTGCCCTGTACTGTGCCCCATCGTATGAACCGAGAAAGATATCAAATGGCTCTTGTGGCGTACTGTCCGGCGGGGTTACATACGGCTGGGGCATGCCAAACATTGTTATGGAAATTCCACTGGGAGGTTCTCCAATATCCTCCTTACAGCTAAGATCTCTCGTGGGATGAGTACCATATCTTTGGTTCACTCCAGAACGCTCTGAAATTACGGCGATTTACCGACGATAATGAGGTTCAAACTGCTACTGATAATTGGTTCCACAACCAACACTGGAACTTCTTCACTCAGGGTACCTATCACGTAATGGACCGCTGGGACACTTGTTTCAACCAATCAGGTGACTTTGTCTAGCCTGTATGTTATGTCTGTGTATTACTCTTCTTTCCTTATTTATATTAACAGCATTAAACTAGTTATCAAATCCACTGTAGTTCCACTTTCATTTGGGCGACCCATATAAAACAGAAACACGGCAAAACAATAAATAACAATTAGGGGTGGTAAGAATCAATGGCTTGGAGTGAAAAATATCTACTCAATTAACTTTTTGAATTTATCCTTAATTTAAAATAACACAAACTCTTTTTTTATTGTAAGAGATTATTTTAGCATTTAAATACAAAAAATAATAGAAAGGAAGACAATGCATATGCTTCGTTTTTAAGTTGCTATAATTTTTTTTTTTATCAAACCCTTTAAATAAAAGTAACCACGTACAAATTATTAAATAGTCTAAGAAATTTTACTAATTTTTAGCAAAAGAATAAAAGTGAGATTCAATTTAATTTGTATTCCAATCACTAGCCTTTAAAAGATAAAATATTTACAAATGCTTATAAAAATATATTATGAAACAAATAATAAACAAGCTGTAGAAATATAATTAAAAAAGATGATTTCATCAAAACATGTCATAATCTTACACCAATGAAACAAATTAACAATTATAACCTTTATAGATGAATATATATTTCTTAGCAAAAGGTAATGTGTGTAATGTGACAAAAAAATTTGAAATAATTAAAATATTTTAAAGAAGTGAGATTATAGAAATGTTAATGTAAATATACTTCCGTAAAAGCAGTTGTCGTGGTAAGGCATCTCAAGTTGTATTACTAATGTTACGTCATCATACTGATCACCGCGATTTGGGGTTGATATTGTTGATTTTCCTTGCCTTTCCCAATTGATCAGTGGTGGGCGTGCTTTTTTGAACGGTTCGATCGATTTCATTATGAAAGGATGTGACATTGCATGGCCATACACACCCATTATTTCAAGATCAGTTTCATGATCAGTGGTGCCTTTTTGACCACAAAAATCAAACTGTTTCATGTGCTTCAATATCGGCGTAAATTTACTCTTAACGTACTATTCTGCTCACGTACTACGCAGCAATAAGGTTCGCTACTCAGACGAAAATGCCAGTTTCAGAAATCTCGCTTCTGAAGCAGCAGCTGTCTTGTTGTGAAGTGATGTAACTTTTGAGAGATAAGTGTAACTGATTTTTTGAACGAACTGCGTATCGAGATTACTTGCAGATCAATTTATAGGTGATACTAGAAATAAAATAACTTTCCCCAATTTAATGGATTGAAAGAGTTAATTAACAGAATGCTAGCTTATGCATTTACTATATTAGTTTTCACACTTTTGGGGGTAACATATACATTAAAGATCAAAAATATACACTCAAGAGCCAAAGCATTATGACCACCCCAACATTTTGCAATAAACTCGCCTGGATGACGTGGAAGGCACGTGATCAAGTGGAAGTGGTATTTAACTGCTGCTGGATAGTCTGAAGAATCATTCTTTCACTTACTTCTGTGTGTGATGGGAAAGGCTGCGGATCTAAGCGACTTTGATAGAGGGCAGATTGTAATGGCTCGAAGGATCGGAACAGGTATTTCCGAAACTGCACGACTCGTGGGTTGTTCGCGATCTACAGTTGTTAGTACTTATGCAAAGTGGATGAATGACGGTGAAACCTGCAGTAGACGACATGGTGTTGGCCGTCCACAAGCTATCAAAGAAAAAGGTCGTCGGAGACTGTCTCGCATGGTGAAGCAAAACCGGAGCCAGACAGTGGCTCAGCTGACAGCCCAATACAATGCATGACCAAGTAGAATAGTATCGGAGCACACTGTTCAGCGGACACTGTTGGATATGGGGGTACGCAGCAAACGTCCCACTCGTGTGCCTTTGCTGACCAAGCGTCATCGCCAACTGCGCCTGCGCTGGGCCCGGGAACATCGCGACTGGTCCATGGATCAGTGAGAGAGAGTTGCCTGGTCAGATGAATCACGGTTTGTCATTCATCACGCCGATGGCCGTTTCAGGATACGCCGTCTTCCAGGCGAACAGTTGCTTCTCAATGTACAGTAGGTCATGCACAGGCCGGTGGGGGCGGTATTATGCTTTGGGGGACGTTCTCTTAGGCGTCTCTGGGACCCGTGGTTGTGGTAGAGCAGACCATGAATGCTACAGGGTATCTGAACATCATTGCGGACCAATTGCACCCTTACATGGCCTCTGTTTTTCCAGCTGGAAATGGAATGTTCCAACAGGACAACATCCCGTGTCACAAGGCTAAAATTGTGTTGGAGTGGTACCAGGAACATGATGCTGAATTCCAGTTATTGTCCTGGCCACCTAACTCACCGGATCTCAATCCGATAGAACATATTTGGGATGTCATGGGACGGCAGCTCAGAGTTCAAAGACCACCAATTCGCAATATCTCGGATTTGCGTGACCGTTGATTAAACATCTGGTACAATCTGTCTTCGGCCATCTACCAAGGACTTGTGGCATCCATGCCAAGGCGGGTTGAAGCTGTGTTGCGCGCCAAAGGTGGGACAACTCGTTATTGACCGGTGTTCTTACTGTTTTGGGTCTTGAGTGTATATTTGTGTGATCATTTGACTTATAAGGCATTTTTAGCTTGTAATGTGACATTTTGTTGGATAGAATCATTTATTGCGGTCGTTGAAGGATGAGTGGGCATGGTACTTTTAAATCCACCTTCATTTAGTTCGTAAGAAAACACTCACAGACATATAACACACAAAGCAAGACATTAACATGCCCAGTTTACATGATGTTCACAAAAGCAGCCTTTTTTTTCATTCCCATGATATCGTCTATTTACAGTCATGTTCAACCGGAAGCTAAATAAATCTCATGCTTTTCTGATTGGTTCGTATACGCGGATGATGCAAAATTATACATCACCCTTATTTAAAAATCCTGATGTCTCGGTTTTCGTGAAATCAGGTCATGGCTATTTTCCGTTAAGCGGGGAGATTATTTAGAGAGATTATTTAGATTAACTATCACGTGAAATCTTGGAGGGCTTAAGACCCTTACGAATTAAAATCCTCCGAGACAAAATTTAATTGAAATATTACATATATGTTTTATAATTCCGAAAGAAGGTGGTATTTAAATATTTCGAAATCCACAAGTGGCATTAATCCCCCCCCCCCTTGTCCTGTATTTTATCATTTGGGAAGCAATTTGAACAACTTCTTACTATTCCATGAAAGAAATATTTTCAGATTCTTTTAACTTACCTCCTTAGCCTGAGGAGGAATAAACTTAATGGCAAATTGATTTCTGTTGATAAAACTCTGGAGTTTATTGAAGGCTTCTTCGAGGCTGGCCCCAGGCTGACCCACGGGAGTCTGAGTCCTCAGTTTAGGCTTGCCCACCAAAGTAAAGACCAACAGAGTTCTTATATCAGACTGTGATAGCTGCCTCAGCTGTAAAAAGATACGAATTATTCAACTACGACATAAAATATGATCGAAACTTTATTCTTATGGATTCCTACTATAACAATGGACAAGGTTGCAATCTATCTCCTACTTTGAAGTGTTGAATGCTTGTCCTATATGATTACTATTAAAAATCTTTCTTTCTCTAAATTCAGGTTATTTTAATTAAGCTAGAATCAAATGTTGAGAGGAATAATGGAGAATTTCCATCAGTTATAATTATTTTCCTTTGATTTTAAAAGTCATTCTGCCAACCACCATAGAATTTTGGCTCTTTGCGTACATACACACGTTCAGATTTAATTTTATTACCATAAAGAAGTATTATTTCCTCCATAACTTGTTTACCTTTACAATTTTAAAAGACTATAACATTTGAAAAAACATCATTATTATATTTACTTTTAAATAAAAAAAATCTATTGTCAAGAGTTTTTTCCCTACAAAATATGTGAATATTTTTAAATTCTTTATCGAAGTCCCTTAAGAAATCCTTGATACTCTCTGTATAAAAACTTTTGCTCTGAAGATACTACTACACGTAGAAATAAAAATTTTGTTATACAGGCTTAGTGTCTTAAAGAAAGCTACAAACTTAGAATATATGGCAAGATTAAAAAAATATCCAACTGCTTAAAATGAGTTTGAAAGCATAGAACATGTACGAGGGTGAGTCGGAAAATAAGTTTCCCCTGTCGACTGTGGTCAGAGTAAAGTCAAAACATAGAATGAGACATTAAAGATAAGACATAATTCTTCAATTTCCCCATAAGTGTCAAGTACATTGAAACATTTGTCATACCGCTTGATAAGCTTCAAAAAGCCCACTAGGAAAACTCAGGGCTTTGTATACGGAAGGCGCGTTTAATGGTTTGTTTTACTTCGGCATTGCTTCCCCAACGCTTTCAGGCGAGATTCTTCTTCAAAGCCGGAAACAGATGAAAGTCACTTAGTGCGAGATCAGGACTGTACGGCGGATGGTTTTAGCACTCTCAACCAAGAGTTGCAATATGGTTTTGCATCGTCGTTGCCGAGTGTGCTCTCGCATTGTCACCCAACAGCAGAAGGCCAGATTTGAGAAGCCCAAACTGCTTTTGCTGAATCGCCTATTTCAATTTCGACAGGGTGTCACAGTACCGCGTAGCATTGATGGTTCAAACCTCCAAAAAAGTCCGTGTAAAAGTAAACACTTCTTCCGTATACAAAGCCCTGAGTTTTCCTGCAGGGTGTTTTGAAGTTTTTCAAGCTGTATGACAAATGTCTCAATGTACTTGGTACTTATGTGGGAAAATAAAGTTGTGTCTTATCTTTAATGTCTCATTCTATGTTTTGACTTTCATAATGAAATTTGATCACAGTCGACAGGGGAAACTTATTTGCTGACTCACCCTCGTATATCCGTTCATCACACATAGTGTTCTTTTTACTTTTTCTTATTTTTTATACATACGCTATTTTTTTTTTTTTAGTTTGATAGGCAGTGCTAAAAAAAGACAATACTTACCCTGATTCTTTGAATTCGAAGTGGGGAGAAAACTTCAGTGATTTCTGTAAGGTAATATTGAGCACTTTCCAAGAACTGCATCCTGTATTTGAAAATGGTGCTCCTTTCACTGGTAGACACTACAAATGATTAAGAAAAAGCATGAAATAAAGTAGGAATGGGCGGACTTTTCTATCTACTTCTAATACATTTAAGGTATTGCGGTCCACGCAGTGGCATAGGTGTGGCAATTATGTATTAAAATTACATGTTTTATTTTCTTAACATTTGCTTTCGACTTTGTATCCCTCTTAAAATATGACAGATGACTATTTTTACAACAAAAACACAAGTAACACAAAATTGTCAAGCTGAATGCTTGGAACTGTGAGCGACTGCTAGACCGTGGAGCGTGAACTTATTCAATGAAGTGACAAGAGAACATTCATGAACCGATTAATCTGAAACCTACGTATGTTAACTCCAGAAATAGTGTCAGAAAATTTTCAAATGTCCAAATATTCCAAATAAAAGTATTACAAAAACTTAAAACATTCCATTGTTCAGAGGGAAAACAGAAAATAGAAACTTTTCCATACTATTCCTTCCTCTCAAAAACTTTCAATGTTATTGTGTGTGTTGTTGTTGTTGTCGTATATGACAGAGTGCAAAGGTGTATGTAACAAAATAAAGATATAGTCAAATATTGCCAAAGGCATGAATCACTACCGTGGCAACATCCATGGCACGATCCGAGTATAGGATGTCCATGCTGTAGTCATTTTCTATTTTAAAAAGGGCACCAGTGAAAGGCACAAATGACTATAATATATAAAATTGCTCGCTGCACCGGTTGGTTTATAGAGATGTACATACTACAGTTAACAACTGTTTTATCTATTTCATAACTAAAATCCATATACTGTTGTGCATAGTTAAAACCAATCACATTTTTGAGGATTTTTTGTAAAAACTAATGAATTTTTTTTAACAAAAGAAACATTTAACAAAGGAAAGATGCATTTCTTTATTATCCAGTCAAGTTATCTCTCTCTCTTTTTACTTTATGCAAATTTAAAAAAACTTATAACAGATTCGTCAAACACTACACTGTATGGTTTTACTTTTTTACGTGTTTCTGAAAACTTGCCTAATGACCTGATGGTCAATAGGCAAGCATTTGATAAATAAAATGTATAAATCATGTTTCTGAAAGTTTACAACTATTATTGAAATTTTTGAAAACAAAGACAACGTCTAGATAAAGGATCTTGTCTAGATTATGGACGTTGAGAGATTGGAGGCAAGGCTTTCCAAACTGATGGCTCACTGTGTCCCAAAAAAGTTCGGTTTCCAATAATGAACTAGTTCCAGGATACAGGAACAACACCCACAAGATTAATCACAGAACACCCAACAGCCACCATAAGCCAAGATGACTACTAATTGGTTTTTACTGTAACATGCAATATAGGGATGACAGTTACTCCACTCACAAATTTAACTCGCCGCTTTTTATGGCACTGCAGACACTGTTTACCAAGGACTAATGGGGTAGGGGCTTATGCGAGGAGACCGATGGTCTGCATCTCACTCACCTTAACCCCATAAGCGGTCAGTTTATTGCCCAAAATGTTTCAAAAGAAAGTCACATTTTTTTATTACAAATAACTAAGTATAATACTGAACAGATTGCGAAAATGGAAGAATTTTTGTTTAATTCTCAATTTTAAAGTTTTCACGCTATTTTTTTTTTTATAATTGAGGTAAACAAAAACCCTAAATGTTTGCTTTTTATAGGTACACTCTGCATACTACGAAGAATGTTTCATATGTTTCAAAAGAATTTCTCTGAAACCTGCAAAAAAATATTCTTATTCTTATCTCTTTTTCAAACAGTTGAGGATTTTCTGTGTCCTTAGTTGTATAAGCACTCAATTTGAAGCATGGGTGTAATACTAAGTCTCAAATTGAAATGGGGACAGATATATCACTTTTTTTTATTATCTTTCCATTTTCATTTCTTTTTAAGTAACTAGCGGTCACAATAGCTTAGTGGTCAAGGTAACGGACTCGTGGCTGACGTGCCATGGGTTCGAACTTCAGCCAATGGAGACCCGCCCTGTAGAGAGGCTGATGAATTTTAGATCTGTCGGAGCTGAAACATCCTCCCGTTGGTGTGTTGGGGAAGTTAGGAGAGGTGGATGCCAGCTCATGTGTCGTCCTCGTCACTTGACTATGATTCAAAATTACGAGGTCCGTCGCCAAAAGCCCTCTTGTAGCTGAAAAAGGTGACGTTAATATTCAATCATTGACTCAATCTAATGCAATAAATTGCACATCGCCTTGCCAATCTCTGTGTTTTATCGAAAATTTTCAAGAATCAAAATTCCAGTCTTTATGAAAAATTCTCGCCTTCACCGCAAAGGAAATGTAGGATGAGAAGTGTTTCAGTATCATGAACACTTATATATAGTAGCACTAATAATCTTCCTATAAGAATTAAAAATATGTGCAAATCAAAGATAGAAAAAGGAAAATATCAGCGCCCGTTCAACGTACGGGCAAACGCGTTAAGGGGTTAAGTCATGGGAGATCCTGACATGGTGCAGACAACATTGTTTTTGGACATGGGAGCAGTAGGTCTGCGTTATCTTGAGTAATAAATCGACATTCAATCTGAACTCCTATTTTTGACTTTCACTAATTGAGAAAACCAAAGAGACCCTGGTACAATCCATCTAACATCATGGAAGAGAACCACCATGTGGTCTGTGAAGGCGTAATGTTGAATAGATGCACAAAGCTCAATATCTTTCAAATCATTTATTTGACGGTTCCTTCCCGGATCTTATAACTGCTTTATAGAAGTGGGGTTTACTGTCTCAAGACTTCATAAACAGCCTCTAAAAAGCATGAGAGTTCATTGCGAGAGCTGCATTGCTATCCAGAGATATTATACCTATATTAAATCCTTCACAATGTCGATCTTTCTGCATCATTTGTGAACTGCCGTGCTTTTAGAAGAACGAATACAGTTTATTTTTATTACCCACTTTTTGTAATATTTTTAAGTATTTGCATATAAAATTTCATTTAAATTTTCTTAATAGTTTTTGGAAAATCCACAAAAATGCGCTTGTTTTTTAACTTTAGCATACCAGTGTATATTCGTTATGTTTAATTCCCTACTATTCACTACCAATTTAAAACCAATTTTTTTTTTATTTTTGTAAATTAATTTTGTAAAGAGGAGTTGCAATTCACTCTTAGATCTCTTCTTATAAGGGAATAATCTCTTTTCCTTAGAAAATAAGAAAAAGTAATATATAAATTTAGTTTGTGGAATTTTTATAATGTACCCCATTTTTTTATCTTATGCCCATAACATGCTGGTTGTATCCTTCAGCTGTATCTGGGGAACAATACTTACGGGTAAGCAAAATAGCTAAGGCCTTGTGGTCAATAGTCTCTATGCAGTTGCTGATGTCAAAGCTAATGAGACGAGGGGGCGTTTTCTTGAACTTGAAGAAGTGATACGTTGTTATATTTTCCACCAGCTCAGACGACTGCAAAAGAAATATAAGGATTACAGTATTTAAAAATGCAGTCAGATCTCGATTTAACAAATTCATCGGGATCAAATATTTTATTTGTTAATTCGGGGTTATTCGTAATATCTGGGTTCAAAAAAAATACAAATTTTTTGCACTTACGTTTTGGAAACTCTGTAATAAGCAACTACACAAAAAATATCCATAGACAGAAATTACACACTTTTTATTACACACAATTACACAAATGCTATTAGCGAATTATTAGTCACCAATTAATTAGAAATTTTAAACAACTGACTAATAGATGTTTGACAATCTTTTTTATTCTTGATTCGAAATTTTTTTAACTCAATGCAGAGAAGAAAATACTGCATCATTTGCATCCTGCTGCGTGAGGTATGTCTACAAAATTTGCGAACAATGTAAAGCATCAGAAGATGTAAGTTTTGATAGGAGTTTCATTATCAATTTCTGCATCAGAATCGTTATCCATTAACACATTTTCAGAAACAAAATGTTCTGCAAAATCGTAAGTATTATAAACCTTCATTCTCTCAAGAGAGAGAGAAAGTATATATATACGCGAATAAAATTTCCTCTCCTTTTCAAAATTCACGCGATAGGTTGCACTCACGTCTCATCTGTACTTGTAAAGTATAATAATGGGCTGCTTCCTTTCCCGTCCAAATTTGCCATTTACAAGAAAAGTCTTTTACTGTTCCAGACAAAATGGATGTTATTTGAAAAGAAATCCAATTTTTTTCTCACTAATAACGAAAAATTTCGGTGGTTGAAATAATTCGTTGATTCTAGGTTTATTATTCGTTAAATGGGCTTTTTTTGACTTCATTTTAATCGGGAGAAAAGAAAAATTCTTTAGATCTCGAAATTCATTAAATAGGGGTTCGACTGTATAAGCCGAAAAACTGCCCTATAAGCAAATGAATCACTTACCAATTCCTTAGTGAGGATAGTATGCTTTACAGGAACACCGTATTCCAACAACTCATCTGACTCCTCATGCCAGCCGTTCTGAAAGAAGGAACAAAATTTTAGAATACTTTTTATTTATACATTTTTTTTTTTTTTTTTTTTTTTTTTTTTTTTGTATTTGCTGGGGCAACTTTTAATAGTACTCTGGTTCCATTTAAATTCAAAACTAGATGGCAAATTTTTAATTATCTATGAATATAAATTTTGGAACTATATGATTTATATATAAACGGATTGGGCAATATTTATGAATTATCATATACGAGGACTATTTTTTATTTACATACCATTGGCTATATATATGCGAGTTTCTTTTGCTTGTAGGAACACTTATGTGCATCCTCTCCCGGTATGCTTCGAGCAAAATCAACCGAATTGTAAAGCCATAGCAATGATTTATACAGTGGATAAGTGGATTATAACCCTTAAGATAATGAAACTATGAAGCCAACTATGAAATATAGTTTGAAACGTTTTTGATAGCCAATACACTTATGATGTGGACAGTCATTGTCAAATCGAGGTGCAAAGGTTCTCAATGCAATGAGTGTCAACGAACTCCGTAATTGGGTGCAATTATCCAAGGATAAGCGGGACAACGTCAGTGATGAGTCAAGCAAGTTGACCCTCATTAATGGAGGATGACTTCGCGCACGCATTTGGCGGAAGAATTCATAATGACTGTCTCTTTTTAATTACCACTTTGTAGTTCAATCTTCTCATGTCCGTACTATACCTCATGTCATCATTTGCAACTGGTTTGGTATGAGTGGTTGAGTAAGAGTTGTATTAAAGTCGCATTGTAAAGCTGTACGAAGGCTATTGGCGACGGATCTTGTAATTTCGATCTGTGGTCAATAAGGACAACACCTGTGATGGCAATCTCCTCTTCTAACTGCCACACCAAAAGAAAAATGCTTGATTTAACGATGAGAGGGGGATGAGATTTAACGTGCAGTGGTATTACACTTTACATGGTGAGTCTTCAGCGGCAATGGTCTCGAACTTATTACATGTCAGCTACGAGTTCCTAACCTTGACCATTAAGCTACTTTGGCCAAGGGTTTGGTATAGCCGTGAGCATAGAAAAAGTTAAGAAATGCTGTGTTCGTGTGTAAACAAAATAACAATGGTAAAACTAGTTTAAGATGCAAGAAATGAAATTGGTGATATAGCTCTTCATCCTATCTTTCATGCAATTATTTTTATTGACAAATAGTCCTTATTTAAAAATGTTTCTGGTATATTATAAATCGTTTCTTTCCGTTTCAGAACTTGTGAATAATTTTTCCTATCAGTTAATCCACTTATTTAAGTTGACTAAATCTAATTGGGAGGCGCAATCTTGTGTATATATAATGAGTATATTTTAAATATTTTTTAAAAGATTAAAACTATATTCATACTTTTTAAGTACTTTTTTTAAAATTCATTTAGATATTTTCTAACTTAGAATTGTGATACTGAATCAGTTTTATCGAAAGAGTTCATTTTATCTGCTTGTGAACTCACTTTCGTCTTTTGATCTCCAATATAATCCAAAATAGTGCCACAATAAATTGTCCCCTTGCAACAATAATATAATTCAACTGTAAAACTAAGTATAAAAACGTTGACAGATTAGAGTAAAAGGTAAGATATACAGTACTAAATATATGTATTTTTTCCTTACATGTGGTAAAATGTGGTCAGACCCTTCAACAATACCAGAATAATTCCTACACAATGGTCCTTTAATTTTAATACCACATAAATAATTCCATACTACTTCAATTTTTTATGATATTTTATAGAGTAAACTTAGTAAATATGGGCACTAAGGTAATATGAACAAATTTAAACAAATACCCATATTACTCGAAATGGTTGTAAGTTGTGTTGCATTCGCACTAGGGAGTTGGCAATGCTCTAGCGTCATGGTGACTGAGTGATTTGTTTGTGTTGTGTGGTTCAAACAGACCATTTTTAATGTTTTTCCTGATACTTTGAATTGTGGTTGTTGTTTCTTAGTTGTCTTACTTTAGATTTGACTCGCAAAATTAATTAATATTACATAAAATCAATAAATGGCTGTAATCTTATGTAAGCGTAATATTCATTGGTTGGAGTGGGTCGTTTCGTTTTTCTCCCTTCGACAACAGTAATGCTGACTATTGAATAATGTCACTAGAGTAAATATTGGCAGTAAAATTAAGGGTAATATGGGCAGAACCGAAATTTGATGAAGTAATGCTTTGCAAACCTACTCCTTGACTATCATTTCGTCCTACGCGTTCTTTGAGTTCCTCTTCCTTATAACAACTTAGGTCTAAATTACAGTTGCATATGGCTCATCTATTGTCCCTACTGATTTATCGCTGTATGCAGCATGAAAATGTTACAAGAACGCTGACAAGTGCAAGAGGTGTGGCTTCTCCGAATAAGAGAATTGCCAACCGAGATCATAGAGAAGGTGCTTGGGCAAAATGCAGAGCAACAGCAGGTGCCAGCAAACACAATTCATCCTGAATTTGTCCTATTTGTGGTGTTAACTATTATAATGAAAATGGTTTGTGTTCGTATACCATTATGAAACCCATATTCTAAAGTTTGAAATATCTTAATTTCGGAAAAACAGAAAGTGTTTTAGTGTACTATATTTTCATTTAAATCCGTATTTTAGTTCTTTAAAAATCTTATTGGGTTATTTTCGTCTCTTACTGTGGATATATAAGTCTCCTTGATGAAGGACGCATTGTAAACCTCGTCAAAATACTCTCCAGCCCATACGTCGCATTCAATGTCTCTGGCAAAGTCCTGCAAAAAAAGAGAATTAAAAATTGGATAAATAATGATGTTCAAACGTTAAAAGATAAATTCGAACTTCTTCAGGTGAAGATATCAAAGAAATGCGCTGTTTTAGGACAAATTTTGGCCGCTTATCTGCGGTTCTACATTACTTTCACCAAGCTCTTTAGACAGTTGTGCTAAGAAGGAATTCGCCTTCAGGAACTTTTTGATTTTATCATTGTTGCTTTTAACTTAAGGGAATTCTACGTTTATGCATAACTTAAATCTATCCAATTTCTAAGATATTTCTCTTTTTTTAAACGAAGCTATAAATAGACTTGTGTGCCGTATGTTAAATTTTTCTAATACTCGGAATCACTTGAGCATTATGCAACTTATTGTTTCGTGGTAAAATTTTACTGTAATTTATCTTCACATTTCATCACACTACAAAGAATTTTGAATTCTAATTGATCTTTTTCTTGAGACAAGATGAAAAGAAGTCAATTGCAATATTTTATTCAACCACAAGACTGAGAAATTATTTTGCTTCACAACTCAATAGATCATTTCTTTAAAACGCTGTTCATAACACTTTTTCACCAACTCTGAACTTTTTATTCGAAATGAAAAGGCTTTATATGACATATTTATTTTCCTCATTTGGCTTAGAATTCAAAGAAAAATTGTGTATGTCAGTAAGTATTTTCTTCAACAAATTTTTTTTTTAATTACAGTTAAATAGTACGTTTAACACGAAAAACCTTAAGACGGAATATTGATTAACACGAAATAATACAACAGTACCGATAAACTACTGTGTATTTTCATGCATTTTTTTCTCTTAAAATGAAACTAAAATTGCTTAACACAAAAAGATATCCATTCTGGGAATGAACAAAATACGTAACACACCAGCAAGATTTAAGAGAGAAGGAAATGAAAGAGAGGTGTTTCATATGTTTCGTAGATAGGAGACTAACTTGGCTTTGAAAATCCCTCGGAATAGCCTGTGACACATTTTGTATTAAATTTCATCATGTTCTTGTGAATGTTTTTGTTTCTTTTATTTTTATTGAATACATGTATATATACATATTTATGTAATAAAATGTACTTAACCTAGTTAAGTATATGTTTTTTTTTGTTGTTTTTTTTTTTGCAATATCCTTTAACCGAAAAAATATTTCAGTCTCCTCAGTTTCGTGTTAAGCGATTTTCACAGTAACTTAATTTAAAAGCAATTGCAATCTAATATACCGTATTTACTCGAATCTAAGTCGTCATCGATTCTAAGTCGCACCCGCAGTTCTCCACACGTTTTTGAGGAAAAATAAAAAAAATTGTAAAAGGTTCATCAAAATATCCCATACTCAAGAAATTTTTTTAAAAATCTTTAATGAAGGTAAGATTAATAATAAGTTAATAATTTATTCATTTTACCAGTTTCAAACTTTCAAATACATACATGATACTATAATTACTCCAACCGTCAGTATCATGTTTCGAAAATGATTCCTCACTCCCATTGCCGCAGCTGACTTCGCAATGGGTGCAGGCGTGCCATTTTCCCACAGGGTCTTTCTTCTGTGCCATCCAATGCATTTGTTATGCAACATTTTTTTTTAAAGAATGTACAAGGGGTGATCAAATGAAAAGGTACGAAACGACACGGTGGGTACAAATATAGACTTTATTCAAAATATACACCATAGGCCTGAGCACAACGATCCCACTGATGAACAAGCCGCAGGATTCCTTGTTCCCAGAATTCCTGTGGCTGTGACGAGACCCAGTCCTTCACAGTGTCCTTGAGTACGTCGTCCGAGTTGAAGCGCTTTCCTTTCAGGTGTTTCTTCAGTGGACCCAACACATGGAAATCGCAGGGTGACATGTCCGGACTGTAGGACGGATGGTCCAACGTCTCCCATTGGAACTTGTCCAGTTCCATTTGTGTGACTCTGGAGACGTGTGGACGCGCGTTATCATGGAGCAGAACCACACCCTCCGTGAGCAGCCCCAGTCTTTTGTTCTTGATGGACCTGCGTAGGCGTCGGAGTGTCTCACAGTACACATCGGAGTTAATGCTTTTTCTGAGCTCGCATCATTTGGACGCCGCTTTTTATAAGAGCCTTTGCTCTCTCCTGCGCATGCGGGCACCCGCGCATGATCCGATCCCAGTCAGAGTCTCCAATGGCATCCCGAGATGTCTCGCTACATTCTCCCTTGGCGGAATATGCAAATATTTAACTGTTTCATTTTTATGTCGTTTCGTACCTTTTCATTTGATCACCCCTTGTATTATAGAAGGATCTAAAAGAAGTATATTAAAGACTACTGAACATTTATAAACAAATATTATATACCATTTTGTTACATCATCGATGTACATTTGTTTCATCCCTGTCTAATTGATTCACTGGCCGCTGCTCTGTTCCCGTTTCTTTCTTCAGGTAAAATTGCCTCCTTTTTCATAGTTGCGTCAGAGCAAACTAGTTTTAATGCTATTGCCGATATCTTTGATGTTTAGGTGGTAAAGAAAGCGTATATAAAAAAAAAATTCCTAAATACTAGCAGACTACAATGTTTAGGATAGACTGAATACTGGAGATAAACTGCGGAATGGGGTGAGTCATCGATGAAAGTGGCCAGAATGAACGGCTACATTTTTCCTTTTGAAAGGTGGAAACTCACCTTCCTCCATCAAACAAATGTTTTGCCTTCGATTC
This sequence comes from Trichonephila clavata, assembly GCA_019973975.1. Classification (NCBI taxonomy): domain Eukaryota; kingdom Metazoa; phylum Arthropoda; class Arachnida; order Araneae; family Nephilidae; genus Trichonephila; species Trichonephila clavata. The sequence goes on from BMAO01017439.1 coordinate 57,652, forward strand.
TTCGATTTTTATTAGCATTAACACGGCAAAAATAGTGCGGTTTAGATTCGAGTAAATAAAGTTAATTTGGGTATATATTCCTCTTATTACAACAATAATTGTCACCATAATATGGAAAAGAATACTAGTAATGTATATAATAATTTTGCTCATGAAATCCGTATCCGTCAAAAAGACAGTTTCGGTAAAACATTTTTTTTTCGTACATGTATCAGTAAATTGATCTGATGAAGAGATATCATATAATTAGTTTTAAGGATATTGCTTAAGAGAATTTGTACAGTTGTGGTGTGGAAAAATAATGTATCTTAGATAGTGATTTTAAAATGCATTTATTAGAAAGTGAACTTACGTTTCCTTTATATTCCATTTCCTCATGCTCCATCCGGAACACTTCGTTAGGGTCGGCCATCTTGATGTACATATGTTGCTTGGATGCGTCGAAATAGTCTCCGGGTACGATGGATCGGTAGTAGCATTTGCCCGTTGGTATGTTGGTGACGTACATCACACCTGTAAATCACTGTATCATCAACTAACATTTTTGGAACTAGTAATTACAACATCCAATGAGTATAGATCAACCACCACGATAAGAGGTTTAGCTCCGCCCATATCATAAACATTCGATGCTATGAATTATTAGATTGCCACATTGCTCTGTTAAGCACATTCTTCATAAGCACCCTGACTATTCTTACCATTTTTCATTGTGACTTAACAAACTTATTGGTCGTGAAGTGGTGTAACGTCGTGATCCCAAGTTTACTTGATTCCCGGGTAGCGAGAGAGAGCTTTAGCAAATATTACTTTTTATTTACAAATAGTTAACGCAGAATTCTATTGTATCTATAAGATATATCTTTTGCACATCTAGTTGTCATATACTGGGCATCATTGACTGCTGAGCTCATTCTCAAGAGTCTGTCACTGTATATCGTAATGTCCACATTCCACTAAAATAGGGAAGTTAAATTCTCAATTGCTGTGGGCGTGAATACACGCCCTGCTTAGCTTGTGCGCTTAGTGTCATGCACGTATATTCTCGTCCTTCTAAAGGATAAATTTTACATTATACTGCTCTGTTTAAAACTAGTCCTACGGCTTTGAAATACAATAAAACTACATTGACAACGTTTGCAAAGAGTTTACTTATTTCGGATAAGAGTTAGGGGGAAAATTTGAAAGAGAGAACATTTCAAGGACGATTAAATTTATAACTAAGCAATATTTCTTGTTTTTCGTTTGCTTTTTCTATCCTTCATTAGCTCTCATTTTCGCTTACTGTATGTGATCGTGTGTTTGTGCAAGGAAAAATATTCGCCGTTAATCTCGCTATCAATGCTTTGGATGTAATGGTGTTTATGTGTTCAGCCCCGTTTCAGAATACATCACACACCAGATAAGTTATTATTATTATATTGTAACTCTAGACATTAAATTTTGTATTTTCATTTTCTTATTTTATCCTTTTCTTTTCTTCATTTTATAAAAGTAAAAGTAATTCCTTTTTTGGTTGAAAAAATACTTCTCTTCTTTTCCCCCAATAAATCGTATAACAACGCGCATGTGGGAAAAATGGTGGCATTAAGGGGGTGAATTTCGTAGCCTTCCCTCGGCAGTTAAGGGGTTAGAACCTTGGGGGGCCTCTCACACGCCCCCTACAACTTCTGATTGGTAGGAACATGAATCGGCCCCCAGAGCCCTCAGCCTTGGTCCCAACCATCATTAGTTCATCCGGGATAAAAGCCTGTATGTACTGTGATCCTCATGTCGCCGTACATCGTGAACCATATGAAGGGTCTATAAATCGACCTATCACTTCGACACTGAGAGTACAATCATCGGAATTTCTTCCTTACAAAAGCCAACATTCCTTTCTATTCATGTGTAGTATAGCCACATGTTAGAGAAACTGAAAAATTGACAATTATTAAAATAGGTGTGTCCCATCAAGAGTACACTTTGAAATAAAAGCCATCTGGCAATTCTGTTCGCCTCAGGGCATGAGAGAAAAAAAGAAGTAACAAACAACCATCTAAGAGACGACGCTACAGCTGTTTTGCCTCAGGGCATGAGAGAGCCAACTATTATTCACTTCGAAAAAAAAAACCATCGAACGATTTTCTTCGCCTACGGTCGTCAAAAAAGAAAGGAAGGGTAGCAAACTGCCGTCTATAAGAGACAACGTTACAGTGGTATTAAGTTTCTTCTGGTAATGAATGATCTATATATCATGAGGATAAAAATAACACATTCACAAAACATTTTTGGTGACTTAAAATACGTTGCCAAACTATAGTTAAGGATTTTACCAGAAAAAAATCTTAATAAATTAAAGCCTAACAAAAACAAACACATTCGCTAGAATAAAAAATTGTGACCGAAACCAAAAAATGCCAATTTTGACGCGCACCCCACGCTAAAGTTCAACCCAAAAGAATTAAACAACTTTTTTCTTATCAACTTATTAAACACATTAAACAAACTTTTAAAAAATTTCATTAAATTTACAATTTCAAAATTGTTTTCGGAAAGCATTTTTCCAATCTTCGACTAAAAGTCCAAGCATCAAGATATACCTCACTCTTCCGTAAATGTTAAACAAAAATTTCGCAGATATATAATGTTTTTAACAATTAAAAAAACACAAAATAGAAAAAAAATTAAGCTTCCGTTGCCTTATCAGAAACACAAAAGATACCAAAAGAAGCAGGGAAATAAGACTATAAATGTCTCGGGAAAAAAACATGGCGACGTCACACTCATTTTAAAATTTTGAATATATTGACTCTAATTTCGTCACGCCTTGTTCTTCCTGAATAATATGAATAAGTTAAAATAAAGCATTGACAAATAGGTAAATGAATATTTAGTTTCTTATGAATTTTGGTCCAATTCTATAAGAAATGCCAACGGAATTTTTTTATTGTTGTAATCTACATTTAGCAAATATAGTTGTTTATTGATGAAAGAAGCTTGAAGAAGAACGTTTAGAACAGTGACATGTCCGGTGGTATCAGCGGCGTAGCTAACAATGGACTAGGCGGTGCTGTGCACTGGGGCCCTCAAGCGCAGGGAGGCTCTTTGACCCTGACCATAAAACAAGCAAAATTTGCGATAATTTCTCCCACATTTAAGATGTATAAAAAAAGGTTGCAACACAACTTTCATCATGGCAATTATTCTTATTAGTGATAATAGACAACGGTGGAGTAGTGACCATTTTCTGAGTGGAACTAATTTTTAACTATTTTTCATATCTTGCTAACGAAAAATATTCGAAAAAAATAGATTGTTTCAAGACGATTGGGAAGTTGACTCTTTTATAGTGTATAACAAGAATGGTTCAGTAATTGTTTGATTTGTCACGAAAGAGTTGTATTTAAAAAATACGAAAAATCACGAATCATTCAATGGCACTTTTTCCCGAAGATTTCTTTCAAGAGGTGATATAAATATGCTTTCTTGAATAATCTTCACAACAGCAAGAAATTATTTTGTCAGTGGTAATGCCACAGCGGTAACAAAGGCACCCTATGAAATTGGCTATATTATTGGTAGTGATATGAAACTGTTTACTGATGCAGAAATTGGGAAAGAGTGATTCTTAAATGTTTCGAATTTAGAAAAATTTAGTGACAAAAATAAAAAATAATAATTAAAAAAAGAAAAATAGGAGTTTTAATATTTTGATCACTTTCCCCATTTTAAATTTTCTATATTATATTGGCCTTAATGATTTCTCCCCTCCCCTTCCATTAATTCTCATGTTGCTGCTCGCCATCATATGTATGCGGCCCACGTGTAGTGGTGGTGGGACTAATCCCCATCTGGTCAAGTGAAACTAGACCAGATCCATGAGTCTGTTTTTCTTCAAAAAGTCTAGGAACAGCAGGGGAGAAGCAACAGCCTCCTCACATGAAAACCCCACACATTGCAGAATGTGCTGGGGAGAAAAAGGACTGATTTCACATTTGGGGCAAATTGGGTAGCTTCTTTTACCACCTTCAAAATTCATGCACCTCAGGTGACCAGTCGAAAATCGCGAGAATGCCGTCTGATACGATCTGGAACCATTGAATGATATGGCTGATCCAGGATGTCTTTGAAAATACCATGGGTGTACAGGAGGGACAACCCAGGTTCTACATATCAATTCTTTAGCCCTGGAGTAGATCTCGGTTGACGTAAGGACCATGTGGTCTTCCGGGTCCACAGTATCACTGGCAGCTGCTTTCGCAAGATCATCTACTTCTTCGTTCCCGGGTAGGCCTACGTGAGAAGGGACCCATTGTAGATGGATAGGGTGCCGATCTGAAAGCTGCTTAAAAAGGTGCAGAATACTCCTGCTGGTGCTGTCACCGATAGATGGCCAATTTGATAAATGTTGAATGAAGATCGGCTGTCTGTCAGGATCCAAATTTCAGAAAAAGCTTGGCCTTGTATGTTATTAATCAATGAAAGACCTCACAGGATAGCTATTAGCTCCGTTCTGAAGACAGAAGCGTGATCAGCATTTCTTCTCTGAATTTTGATGATGCGGCCAGGTAGTTCAATCAAAACTCCACTGCCAGTAGTGTTTGTTTCTCCCTTATACTGCCATCAGTATAGATCTTCACTGCATGCAGTGGAATCCCATCAATCACCTCCAGAGCCCATTGTTTTAGAAGTTCGTGGTGGTCAGACAATTTATTGACATTGGTACTTAAAGTAGCATGGAACGTGACTCCCGGGAGTCCAAGGACAGGATTGATAATGGATGTCAGGCAGTGATACTCCACATTAAAACTCAGGTATTGTGCAAGTGCTTGGGAGAAGGGGCTTTTCCGTTTCAACCTTTGATTATCTGTCCAATTTTTTAAGTATTGAGAGGTTCTGTGTTGATCACCATAACTGAGCAGTTTGTTGAAATACTTGGTCAAGTAATAACTTCTTCTCATATCTAAAGGCTGAAGGTCGCACTCATATAGAGCTAAGTTAATAGAACAGCTGTTACGAAGACCTGCGATGATTCGAACAGCACTCAGCTGTATTCTTTCAAGTTTCTTAAAGTTAGAATCAGAGGCACTAAAGAAAATGGCAGAACCAAACTCCAAAACACAGCCCTGACCAAGGCAGTATAGGTAATTTTCAGAGTAGAGGCATCTGCACCCCAATCACGCCCAGAGATATATTTCAATATATTCAGACGTTTTCTACTTTTACTAACCGAGTCCGCTATATGCCGATTGCAAAGAATCTCTTGGTCTAAGGTAAAACCTAGATATTGAGGATGTTTTATGTATGAGAGTTTTTTATCCTTTATAAAAACAGTTGGTTGATATTTATATAGATGTCTATTGGTGGTGAAGAAACTGGTCACGGACTTCGTGAGATTAAAGGATAATTTGTGGTCAGTCACAAAGTTATTAACTCTGCTTAGGCAATGGGATAGATTAACCTCAATAGAAGGTGCGTCATGACTCGAGTTCCAAAGGACAATATCATCTGCAAATAAACCAATACTGCTACTCTCAGTAATCACCTTTTCCACTCCAGCCAAAAACATAGAGAAGAGCGTAGGACTGAGTACTGATCCTTGTGGAACTCCTTGGCTGAGTTTAAAGTCCTTGGAAAGAGTTTTATTATACTTAACTCGAATAACTCTAGATTTCAAAAAATCTGAGATCCATGGCAGAGCTCTCCCTTTTATACCAAACATATTAAACATTTTAAGAATGAACTTGTTTCTCCATACCGTATCGAAAGCTTTAGATAAGTCTAAAAATGCTGCCGCTGTATGATTGGTTGGTTTTAAATTTTGGGCCTCTCTGACACATTGACAAAAGTACAAAATCTGATCTTCTATACTATGTCCTCTCCTAAATCCATATTGTTCCCGTAGAAGCAGATTATTGCTGTCTAGAAAGTAGGTGAGTCTTCTTAGCATCATTCTTTCCATGATTTTACATGGTATACTTGTCAAAGCAATCGGCCGATAACTCGCGTGAAGTAGTTGACATATGTATGTGGCCCGCGTGAAATAGCTGACATATGTATGCGGTCAGGAAGAAAAAAGGTTGAGTACCCCTGAACTGTGGATTGAATCATTGAGGAAGCTCATTAGGAACTTCCTTTGGAGAAAGAATTATTTGATAACAAAAAGTAAATTTTCCTTATAATAAGTAAATAAAATTAATTTAATTCACACACACACAAAATACTCGTAGGCTGAAAAGTAAAAGCATTCTTTTGATATTATAAGAAGGAACAATTACTGGGACTAACTAAAAAAAATTAATGTTATTAGAAATTACTTAATTTTCAACGTAGAACGGAAACAAAATATATTTTGAGAATAGTATGAAAACAAAATCACAGTAACTGAAAAGGGAGAGGATTAACAAACTACCAGGATCCAGTTATCTACAAGAACCAAGTAAGTGCTGAATAAATTTATATTCTTGTTTCATTGTATCATCTTTCTGAAAAAAACCTTTAACATACCTACAACATCGGATTGTTGGTCCCCAAACAATCCGAAATTTGTATATTACGCTTGTTTACAGGATGTTGTTGAAATTCCTTAGATCGGGGACCCGAGTGGTCACCCGGAAACGCAAGGGTGAACGAACGCATAAATTTAACTAAAACTATAACTTTTTGAAGCTTTGCGCTTGGGGACCGACCAATGAGGTTGTTTTGTCAAATAGTGGGTGTAGGCATAAAATGGAGAGATTTGCCCTCCCTTAAAAGGGCGCCGCGTGACAATTTTGGACATCTTTAGCTTTTGACTCTTGATTAAAAAAGACAAAAAGCCTAAGTCTCGCTGTCTGGTCGAGACGATGCCCACCTCCATCTCCCCCCTCCTTTTCAGATAAGTGAAATTCTTAATGTTTGTTCATAGTTCTCTTATTCTTAATTTTTAATAGTGTTTAATCTAAATTCTAATTTTGTAAAGTAATCTAATTGTAATAAACTAATTTATTTTAATTTTAATCCGAGTAATTTCATTAGTTTTGCGTTGTCTTTGAATTTGATTAGAAAGTACTAACCACTATGTTGATGCGGACAAAAGTTAAATAAGCAAACCTGGGTAGTTTTTAAGATGTTTGTTAAATTAAGTGGAAATTAAGAGTAAACTTAATGAGCGCCGCATCAATACTCATTACCAAAGCCATCGGATTTCCCTTACACTTTGCACCCCTGTTACAGCCCTCACCTCTATTTATTGCAAACTTGTTGAATAAAATTTTACTCGTCATATCAGATAGGATTACTGCTATTAGAATTTTTATGATCACACTTGAGAGAGTCTAATACAGAAAAACGTGTTAGTGCAAAATGGCGCCATTATCCCAGAAGTCAAGGTTTAAATTTGGATGTTATCCAACTCTGCACTGTTGAAACAATTAAAAAATAATAATACGTGTAAAAAAATTTCACGAAGTAGAAAAATTAAAATATTATAGTAATTTTTATAAGAACTATAATTTTTACATTTATTTTAAGTTAAATTGCCTCAAATATGTCCAAACATGGAAGAATGCAAAGCAGAGAGCTGAGCACTCACCGGTGTTGAAATCGTAAATGCTTCTGACGGGTTCGTAGCTGAGGAACTTGTTGTAGATATCGCTGTCCAAGTGAGGGTCTGGAGTATGGTCACGTCGGGCCAAATTCTTGTCCTTATAATAATATACCTAGGAAGAAAAGTGTACCTCATTACAAGCCTAATATATATCTGCATATATGAATTGCACGTTTTTAACTCTAAATATTTTAATTTGGTCCAACAATGCAAATAAAATTTTTTTAGCAGAGATGTTCAAATTTAAATACTGTACAAATACTCGTAGGTGGATAATTATATCATTTTCTGAATTACACGATGAACTTTTGATAAGTGAAATATCCCATAATAAGCATAGATCCAACCATACATTAATGTTCGAGAAAGAAGAAAAGCAAATAACTGAAAAATGTGTAAGCAGATGTGACAAAAAATATACAGATCAATAGACTGTGTGGCGTTGAAAAACTAACGATCACTTTTTTTGACGTGATATTTGAACGCCGAAGTAGTAAAAAATTGTTTCCCGCCGCTTGAACGGAATAAGCAGGTTTTCTAAGAAACTAAGAATATTCTGTACCTTCTTTTTCAGATGAAAGGATTATTTTTTCCATTTTTCTAAGTTAAGATGCTTAAAAATAAATTATCCATCCTGCTTCTCCTTCTATTGACACAACAGACCTGAGGGGGCCAAGGCCTTCTCCAACACCCTCTTCCATTCCGTTCCCCATTTAACAACAGCTCACCAATTAGTCACTCTTAACACTAAAATCATCATCTGTTCTGCAAGCACTTGGAGGGCCTTCCGTAAAGCCATAAAGCATTCCACCAACTGGTTTTTTGTTCCTTCAATTTCGAGGCAAAGGGTATTTTACAGGTGAAGTGGTCAGCGCCACACCCACCCACCATTCAACCTTGGAGGACCAGGGTGTACCTCCAATTATGAACATCTCGTGAGAAGCTAAAAATGATGCACAAAGTATCTGAACTGAAGAAATAAGCAGTTAAATGAAATATGGCCAGATAAAATTTGGATGCTGTTCACTAGATACCACCACTGAGTCTGAAGGAGCACTTTCAGCGACGAGAGATCAAATGAATGGATGTTTGGGGTTTCTGTACTAAAGTTCAGGGGGGTGTCGCGAAATGTCAAACATGTCATCTGCTCTCTTCTCAATGGCCCCAGTTTTATCTTTACTTTACTTACTCGGGAGAATCAAGCCCACCCAAGGGGTTTCGAGCTGTGAATCGACCCTCCGAGATGTAACTTTATTAAAGAAAACAAAAAAGTGTACAAAGTGGTCCCGAAGGAGGGACCCTCCCCACAAAATTCTTGAGAAAAGGGGGGGGAATACAGATGGAAAGCTTTACAATTTTGTATAACATTGCAAATACAAAAAAAAAAAAAAACCACGCACACACACACACACACAAAACACAAACACTGACGCTGTCTAACTAATGAGACAGGAAAGACATGAAAAAAGTAATAAGAGAAGCGAGGAAACCCCTCCTGAATGGGAGTTCGAGAAAGGGGAAGAAAAAATAGCGGAGGTCCAGACATTTTTTTTGTTTCTTATATTTTGGAAAGAGCAATAATGGCCGGTTCAAGAGCGGCAGCAGAGTGGGATCCTGGAAGACGTCCCAAAAGACGCAGGGGGGTGCCAAAGGGGAGGCACCATATCCAATGACCTCCCCTCTCCAAAAGCTTTGCACCCCAAGGCAATGAAAACAACAGAGAGGGAATGCAAACCAGTCATTCAAAAAAGAAGAAAGAGGGAGGGGAGGGAGACATTGGCCAAATGACGAGATCCAGCAAATGGCCGGGAGAAAACCAAATTAATTTTTTGAAATAAAAAATGAAAAATGAAAAGGAATAGCAAGAGGAAGGCCAAGAAACAGAAAAAAGGAGGGCTTAAGATAGCCTATCACAAATGGAATTTGAAATCACAAAGTAAGAAATTAATTTATTGTGGATAGTGCGATTATTAGTAACAGAGTTAACCCAAGGGGAAAGAGCATTTGGATTGGGATTAACAAGATGATGATCGGCAGTGAAGGGACAGTGGAAAACGAAATGGTCGGCATCCCCGGGCGATCCACAAATGCAATTTGGAGAGGAAAGAAGATTGAACCTGTGCAAGTAAGCGGGGAAAGGGCCATGATTATAGTTAGAAAATGGACCAGATATTTAGAAATTGGAGGAATGTTAAAGTTAGGATTTTCAAAAAAGCGTTTGACCCTAAGCTCCGTATTGCAATCATTCCAATAGGAGGTCCAAGACTCTAGGACAAATTTATTTAAGGAACTAGAGAGATAGGAGCGAGGAGCAGGGACCGAAAACACTTCACCATCATAAACAGCCTTTTTTGCACAAAAATCGGCGTAATCATTATAGATGTTATTGTTATGAGCTTTGACCCAGTAAAGATTGTAATAGTTCCGGAATTGAAACAATTTAAGTTTAATAGAATTGAGATAGCTAGATTTATTTGTAAGATTATTAAGAAAGAGAATAGAGGAGAAACTATCAGTATAGATGTGAATTTTAGTATTATGATGAACTGCCCAACAGACAGAGAAGAGTGAATGAATTTCTGAAAGTGAAGGGGAATATGGAATGAATGAAAAATATTGAAGAGAGTCGACCAATCCACGTTGTCAAAAGCAGATTTGATATCGATAAACGTGGAAGCAGTATGCTTATGCACCCGTGTATTTTTAATGTGATGCACTAAATTGTCAACAGCCTCAATGCAACTGCGGTTTTCCCTAAAACCAAACTGAGACCCATGGAGAATTTTATTCTCAGACATCCAGAGAAGAAACCTATTAAGAAAAATTCTTTCTAAAATTTTGCCAAGAGTGGACAACAAACAAATGGGACGATAGGAGAGAGCAGACGATGGGTCACGCCCAGGCTTTAGAAGAAATTTAATTTTAGTGTCCTTAAAAATGGAGGGGAAGTGGCTAAATTGGATGCAGTGGTTAAAGAAACGGAAAAGCAAGTTGGGGAAAGAATTATAAAGAGCTTTCCAAATAGCGTAGTCAATGAGATCAATACCCAGGGCTTTACCTCCCCGGAGCTTCCGGAAAACGACGTCAACTTCACTAGGTCTCAGGCCAGAAGGAGGAGAGCTGTTATTGAAGACAGGGGGAATAGAAGGAGATCCTGAAGGAAAATGAGAATCAAGAAGAAGGCTAATCTTACTTTGGAAGGTGGAGGCAGGGTCACCAGTCGAAATCTGATGAAGATTAGTAGGACTGGTTAACTTTCCGAAAGCTGCTTTAAATGTAAACCCAAAATTATTGGAATTAGTTGAACAGAAGGATTCCCAAGCCTTATTCTTGGTGTCAATTATTAATTTTTTATAGTAGGCCCGAAGGGCCTTATACCTGGAGTGCATGGAAGCAACCTCGTCGACCGGCAGGCCATGTTTTGTGAGGGAAACAATCCTACGCTTGTATGCGTTAAGTTGATTTCGCTGGATTCTTAGAGAATTGTTCCACCATTTAAAAGAAGGAGTGCTTAAGACCCGGCGCTTTCTAAGAGTTGAGAAGGCAGAGGCTTTTGTAGTGTTTATTAATAAGCAGGCAAAATCGTCCAGTTGTCCAATTGAGGAGATATTAGTTAAGAAAGAATTAAGAAGGTTATAGTGTTTGCGAAAATTAGAAATAAATTTATTCATGCCATATTTGGTTTTAAAGACAAAGTCAGAAAAGGTTAGATCACACCGGAGATGGACACTGATAAAGCTATGGTCGCTAAGAGATTCGGTTGAAAGAATTTCCCAATGCTCAACAAAGGAAGTAAGGTCACAAGATGTGATGGTGAGATCGGGGTTTCCAACTGCAGACCTTGGACCATGAAACGTTGGCCCCAGCCCTGGAATATTGCAAAGGTGTAAATTGTTGGAGAGCAAGAAATCAGTCAAGATATCCCCCCTCCTGTCAGTGCTCTTATAACCCCAAACAACTGACCTTGCATTGAAGTCCCCGGATAACAAACAATTCTTACTTATTCCTTTATAGAGATTCAATTGAATAATAGCCTCAGAGAAATCATCGTGAGGGGGAAAGTAGACGTTAATAACAGTAAGGAGAACTTGATTTAATTTAATGTCGACAGACACAGTATGATCGGTTTTCATGCGAAAGTTGCAAATGATATTCCGATTATAACAAACAATGGCACAATTGAGAGAATTCGAAAAGAATTGAGAAGAACCAAGTGGGGAATTTAAGGGAAGTTTAAAATTAGGATAAGGATCCTGGAGGAGAAGTAGATCAAAACCCATCTCCACTGCAACCGAGTGAGCCTGAAGGTGGGCAGATCGGGAGTGATTTGCATTTAGTTGTAAAATTTTCAGCAGATCTGCCAGAATTAAAAAAGAAAAGGTTTTAACTGAGATGGATAAGTAAGAATAAAATGCATAAAACAGTTAAATACAGAGATAACAGTATATGTGCAAACACAATAAAAATAGTAATAAAACGAATTAAAAAACATCAATAAAAATACAATACAATATAAAAATACATGAAAATGATTACATGAGTAAAGATAACTAAGATAAAAAACGACAAGGAGCAAGGCAGTGCAAATTTACAAATAGAAAAAAAAAACATTAATAAAAAGAATAAAATAAAAATTATAATTGTAAATTATATAATGAATATATACTGAGGAGAAAAATCCTAACAAAATATACTAACTTATTAAATGAATTACAATCCAAAGTCAATAAAAGAAAGGGCTCGTTTTTTTTGTAATTCATAAACAGGACAAGTTCGATCCTTACAGCTGTGCTTGGGGTCAAAATTGCTTTTGAATTTTTCATTATATTTGACACAGTTAAGGCAGTTTAAAGTACAATTATTGTGATCATATGTATCAGATGCGCCACATTTAAGGCAAACAATTGGGGAAGAGCAATATTTTTTAGAGTGACCAAACAGGCCACACGTAGAACATTGCCTGACAGAAGTGAAGGAGTTAATTTTAACTCTTTCGAAGTTGAGATAAAAGAAACCTGAATTAATTAAATTTTGGTAAATTTTGGGGTCAACTGAAATGACCCAATGGTTAGACCGGGAAGAAGTGATGGAAAAATCAATTTTAAAATTGTCATCATTTAAATTTTCATTTTTTAGCTTAAGGGCATTGTGCAATGATTCCTTGTCATAGGATTTGTCTACATTACGGATAAATACCTGAGGTCTTCTTAAGTGGGACCTCTTAATGTCCAGATGTTGAAGAGCTTCAATACATTTTAGTTCTTTTTCTAAAAAGTCAACGTCTGAATCCTTTGATAGTTGGATGGAGATTCCATTATTCGAATTGTTACTGATTTTGATAATGGGAATAGGGAAATTTTTGTTGATAAGGCAAGCAGTAACTTTTTTCCTGACTTCTTCAGAGGAGCTGGACCCTGAGCGAGACCTGATGTGAACGGATCGGAGAGGAGCAGGTCGTTCGACCGCAGGCCTGACGACATGGGTGGGGGTTGAAGCAACTTGGGCGTAGGAGATAGGTGGAGGTCCTACTGCTGTTTGAGAAATACTTCCCATGGTGGTGCAGCAGGAATTTATATCCGAAGAAAATTTGGAGATGAGTTCCGAATTTTCATCGATTGAGGAAGAGAACTTCTTTAATAAATCGGACGTTTCTTCAGCTTTATCTCTGAAACCACTGACCAGGCGATCGAAGCATCTCTGAGATTCTTCGAGACGGCCCTCAAGAGAGGAAATTTGTCTCTCCAACGCAGAAACGCATGATTCTCTGGAACTAGAAGGATGAGATACCGGAGAAACTGTATTTGCTTCTTTACAAAATACAGAAAACACTTTAAATATTGGAAGAAGTTGATCAGCAAGACCATTGGCTGAACTTTTCAGTCGCTTATCTTTGGAAGAGGAAACGTAGGCAGAGAGGCTGGACAGATGGCTGGCCATTTGGAGAAATAGTTCAGAGTCAGGGGCTGCTGGAAAAAATTCCAGTAGGCTATCGAACGGGGATTCTTCTTTTGCCATAATAATGATTATTAAAAACTGTTAGGGTCACAAATTGAAGCAGCAAGGAGGAACATATCAAAATTCCAACGGCCGATGAAATAGTCAAATCGAGAGAGAGAGAAGCGATGACAAGGACTATATAAAAGCCCCGAAGAGAAGGAACACACAGCGGGTGGAGGGGGATAAAAAAAAACCAGAGGCAGTTGCGTCACTAGTGAAAAACCGGAGGAGGAGCAGAGTAGAAACACGACCTCTTCGCTCGGTCGCTCTGACCGGAATCATTCCCAGTTTTATCTGTCCTCTTTGTCGTAATATGACGACCCAATACACGTTGGTTGATTACATGAGTTAACAACATTTTCCTCAAAATAAAATGAAGGAGCCCTAAACTCAGCGAGTCCAAGATACTTCAGTTTAGTCATCATAATGAATGAAACAGCTCTATTCTTGAACAAAGTGTTAAGTAATTATGTTATTTTTATTCTTAAAAAACTTTGTAACTATTTCATATACGATTCCCACAGAAAGGAAACTGTTTGAATCCTTAACATCTGTATATTTTTCTGTAAATGATCATTATCAAAAGCAAATATTTTGAAGATGATTTTTTATGCACATTTTGCAGATGGGAAATATGCTCCCTGTTTCTTTTCAAAATTGCTTAGTAATTCTTTTCAAGTTTTTTGGTCGTAAATAGATATTCGAGTACCAAAAACTTACACATGGTGATTCATATAGAAGTATACAGTTTCAATGCACCCTAAATCAAGAACAGTGTAAGATATTATATGTTATTTGCAACATAATTGTATGGAATTATCTTAAATTTTGTTAGAGAGTCACAAATGTTCTATATGTGAACCCTTAGTTACACGAACCAATATTCCATTTCCACCCAAACGCATGTTAAGATATCTGAAACAAGTTCATCGATATCTGCCTGATGCGCTGTTTCAGCTCCACTAAATCAACATAAAGGTGAGAGAAGAATGCCCTATCCTTTACATACTTTCACAATATGAAATCACAAGGTGTAAGTCTTAACTCCTGGGTGCCCATTGGTTAAATGGCATGCTGTAATCCACGGTTTATCTGAACCATAGGTTCTCAACGTGGGCGATAACGCCCCCTAGTGGGTGCTTGAGGCTTTCAGGGCGGCAGTAAGAGACCCAGAGAAAATTAGGGGGGGGGTTGAGATGGCACGCAGGGGCGTGGGCAGATTAACCAAATATAGTCTAAAAAAGACTATAAAAAAGCTGATTATGTACTATTAAAAGTAAACTTTAATACTGTTTACTATGTTGATTTTATTTATTTAAATCGTTTCTATATCACATGTACGAAAGTTCACTTATTTCGGAAAGTGGATGAAAAACTTAAAGATTACATTACATTCAGACCTAGATTAAATTGAATGATATAGTGTATTTTAATTTCTGTAGTGCACGTGCTATCTTTGTCTGTGAGCAGTAGGAAAATGTTTCATCCACTGCATTTAATTGCGTATATTATCGAAGAAACATAATTAAATATGTTAACCTGGCAATAGTTTATTATGAATTGCTTCGTATCATCCAAGCCCCTGCCTGTTTTCATAACAGGTAAGCTAAAACTTTTTTATTCCACACTTTTAAATGGAGAAAAAATTCAGTAGGTTTCAATTCCAGCAATATCCTATCTATGACTAAAATATATAATATTACGCATTTAAATATATTTGTGGCAATAGCTATTTCAGATTCGCTAGTAAAAAATTGGGGCTTTAGAAAAAAAATTAAATTAAAAAATATATTCTATTAGTAATAGAATATTTTTTTAAAATTTAGCTCTTGATTTCCCCATGTATTATGAACACTCTTATTTCTCTAGAGAGCGAGGGAGCGGTATCAAAATATTCACTAGAAAAAGGGGCATCAGTTCAAAAAAGGTTGGGAACCTATGATCTAAACTATTAGTAAAGGAGATGTTCGTCAGGTTATCTCGCACGCAGGCCAACCAGTGTGATGGTTCACCATTCAATTGAAGAATGAAATTGTCAATGACACTCTGGAACTGTGGCATCAAGCAAAAAGTAAACATGTCCAAAAAAAGTGGCTCCCGTGACGGTTTGCTCGTGGGGAAAAAAAAGAGGCCGAATACATTTTTTTCTGGAAACTGCATAGAATACATTTATCGTAGAGAAATCTCGCACATCTTGCACTGTGGCTATTGCCTACGTCACTTCCGTCAGGGGAGAGACACCAACCATAAAATTATATCTATCTTATTGTTCGTTGAGTTGGTACGTGTCTGTGTTACTGTTTTACTGCTTCAGAAGAGTACTTTCTGAATCACCTTGTTCTTATTATTACTTTCAATTATTTTGAAGTAACGAATTATAATTTCCAGAAATGCTCTGTATTCTTCTATATTAAAATTCCGAATAATTCGAACAAGGTACAAGAATTAAAAATAGCGATCTTACCTCTTCGAAAGAGGTGACTTCAGAGGTTGCCAGGTTTCCTAAGGTGTCCCGTTGGATGGTGGTCTTTTGCACACGAGTGCTAAAAGCCTCAGGAAAATCGTCCAAAAACTTGCGGCCACGAAAGTTCTCACAGAACATGTATGGAGGAATCTGTTAAAAAAGAACAAAAAAAAAATAATTTAGCTCGAATTTTTTATACCTCCTCTTAATAAACAGATTTAACTGAATGATTATTAGCAATTTTTCATTATTTTTAAAGTTAGGGTTTCGTTATAAAATTTTACAACATTATTAACAAAATTATAAAGCCTTATTTGTTTTAAGTTGTTCTCTGTATTTCGCACTTTTACGATTTTTGTTTTGATAGTCATATTTCTCATAAAAAGAAATATTTTCTAATTTTCAATACAATACTAAACACAGGCTTCATTTTAAAAAAAAAATTCCTTTTCACTAAAACTGTTACCTTTAGAACTAATAAAATATTATAATTCATTGTTATTATTATAGAATCTTCTGAATAATTTTTATTTAACACTTTCAATGATTATTCTTCATTATCGATTATCTTTTTTTCAAAAAAATGAATCATTTTGAAAAGGAGGTGTTATTTCATATTTTAAAATAACTAATAATATTCCGTATTTAGAACTTTATCCTTGTCAGTATTCCAAATAATACTCTAATATTTCTGTCATTCCTTTAAAAGGACTAATCGTAAAACTTATATTACCTTTTAAGACTTCTTATAAATATAATATAGAGATACCTACATTAGTATTTCTAGAGAGACATCGAAGCGTATATTTTTATATAAAGTACTTCCTCAGGATTTAATTTCATGTGTTTAAAATTTCCGAAATATTTAAGTCCACAAATTCTACATTTCAAAAAATTATCAAAAAAAAATTACTCCCATTGTGCTCTTTGTGATGTTCTAATAATATCAATTGCCGCCCATTCGGTATAGTGGTCAGTGAAGCTGACTGCGGTGCCGTAGGGACTGGGTTCGAATCCCGGAGAAGGCATGGATGTTTGTGTTGTAATCCTTTCTTCTGTCTGTGTTGTATGCCCCCGTGTTATACATTGCGTGGTGCACGGGGTTTATAAATGTTAAAAAAAAATAATAATATCAATTATAACTTTCAAAATTAAAATAGTGAATTTATTAAAAACGAAATAAAAATATTCGATTTAAAATACTTTTAAATTGTATAATTCAAATATCTTCATCAAACTCACAGTATTTTTTACATTGAAAATGACTTACATTAAAAAATAAGGATATCTAAGAAGTTTTACATCTCTTAATTTGAAAATAATATCTACAATAATATAATAATTAATCTACTTAATATAATAGGATAATGCCTATTCAACGCTGAAGACCAGAGAAATCTCTTGAATATTTTTAGCAACTGTGGTATTGTGAAAAGGACGAACAAAGGAGTTAACCTGTGGATGAAGCTGATGTCATCTATGTGGGGGATTCTTGCAAAAATGAACAACATATTCGTACGATACATAAAACCTAATGCCTTCGCTTGGCTCAATACTTTCAAAATTGATTTATAAAATATGCATCCATACTATTCAAATCCTATTTGAATTGCAATTTTTTTAAAAACTTTGCCTTATAATGCTTCGAAGACATTTTTATATTTTATGAAAATAGGGCAGTACAAACTCTTGCTCTAAAAGTAATATAATAATAGAATTAGATACCAG
Source organism: Trichonephila clavata (assembly GCA_019973975.1). NCBI lineage: Eukaryota > Metazoa > Arthropoda > Arachnida > Araneae > Nephilidae > Trichonephila > Trichonephila clavata. Next base: position 75,411 of record BMAO01017439.1, read on the forward strand.
ATTTTGGAACTAATACGCTGAACCTTATTACTTAAAGGAACACTTAGTTCTTGCTTAGCTCTTGTTTGAACACACACCTAATGGATCTTGTACCCTAATTCAAGTACACAACTCTCAACCAGATGGCGCACTTTCATCTTAAAAATATAGCTGAATGTTTGTATATTTGTATTTGGAACATATATAAATAAATCTACACCGTTGATCACATTGCTTCAAAAGTTTGCACGGAGCTTTATTAATTTTTTTAAGGCCGTAAGTATATTTCAACCAAAAAAAGTCAATTTTTTTGTGAATTTTTTTAAAGTTCCTATTTCTAATAGACAAATGGCAGCAGCGTCGATTTGCTTAAGGAAGAATTTGTATGCATTTGTGCGAAGTCACCAATGCAGCCAATATTCGAAAAGTGTCCCCGCTCAAGTAAAAAAAGATAATTGCATTTGGCAACATCTTTTAATTTAACGGTGTTATTTAGGATATCTTTCTGCAGTGACTTTTCTTTTTAACATGCATTATTACTTTTTTAAAATATTTTTTTTTTAAGACTTGTTTAATCTTGTGTTTGGCAAGAAAAATTTGAGATGAAAATCTAAAAATTCTGAAGAATACCAAGTGTGTCAATTTAATTTAGTTGAATCGATTATACACTTTTAATTGAAGTTCAGAGATGAAAGAGTACAATTTAGATTTTCATAAGAATTTAAGTATTACTTTTTTTTAATTAAAGATCTGCAACACAAATTCATGGTGCACTAATTTGATATGAGTACGCTGTAGATTTTTCCGCCTAACAGTTTTGTAGTTCTCTTAAAATTATTAAAAACATAATTTAAAATCTTCTCATCATAATTTATTTTATCCACTCACCTCGATTGTTATATTTTTTATTTCAATTCACAAAAGCAAACAATGAATATACCATTAAGTATTGAGTAAAAATTTAATTAAAATGAATGGATTGAGATTGATAATTAAATCATGATTTTTTCGTAATGTCAACCAAAAACCCACAACTGTGCAAAATATTAGAATTCTACAATGTCAGGTAAAAAAATAAAGAAATCGATTACAAATTTTCTTTTTACAGGAGATTAAATAAATCTTGTGCTAAAAAGGAAGATCTATTTACCCTAAAGGTGTCTAAAGCAAAATCTGGCTCTCCTCTGAACCAAAATGTGTTCTCAGTCTTGTTTAAAGTCTGTCTTTGTTGTGCGACATCATCGTACATAGTCCCGTACATGTCCAATCGGGCGGGCACTGACAGCATCCCGTCATCCACCCCGAGAACGTCTTCGGCCATGGTACCGCCTGATGTGAACACAATGCGATCTGAAAGAAAGAAATACTCAAGGTAATCCCAATGTGTTGGCACATCTCGAGGGACATTGCGCACAGTGGGCAGTTTTTCACGATTTGGCGCATGGAAATTATTTTATAGCTTTAAAGTCTTCATAATTATATCTGATGATCAAAAATCATTGTAATTAACCCGGGAGCAGGCTCGATACTAACGTTAATGGTCACGCGGGTGACTGAGTCCACCCCCCAATTCTTTTTTTATAATTATTTTTACTGTAAACGACAAAAATCGTGAATGATTTAATTAAGAGAAAGTATACTTACCTACTGTTAAAGATTTTTCAATTTTTCTTTGATAATTTGAGGAAAAATATCAACCAAACAGAACCAAGAAATTTCAAATGTGCGTGACTTTAATAAAAGATACAAATAACAGACACTTTTAGCTAACATTATAGGAATGTTATTTGCAGGCAAAACTGTCATATGTTGCTAGTTATTGTAGTTTTATTGTCATTTGATGATCGACAAACAGCATGTTGAACTTTTTCTTGCTTATGTCTTTTTGACAGAATGAAGAGAGTCTTGTGCTACACTTATACCTTCACATTTTTCTTGATGGAGTTCTTTAGGTGGCGTTTGAAAATTTTCCTTTCAAAACTCGAACGTTTTTATGTTCATCACTTTTCTCATGTTTACTTTCGCTATGATAATTAATATGCATTATTTCAGCTGGTACTTCTCTTGCTTCATCCATTTTCAACTTCCTTCAATACCATTTCCTTTTTTTTATTCTGCTCATTTGCCTTAATAAACCATAACAAGTCGTACAACACAGCAATCAAAACCACTAAATTGTTCACAGGGGGAAAATGTATAGCATGTTCATAGAAAATATTTTGGAACAAAAGTGGTCACGCGGGAAACTCAGCCAAAACAAGTACTTTAAAACTGTAAAAAAAAAATTTGCCATGCCCAAAAAAGAAGGAAATATGTTACAAATAGATTTTAGTTCCCATGAAGACTGTTCTATAGGAGGATAACGTCAAGGTCATTGGTAAAAAATAAACAGTTTTCCCAGAATTAGCGACTTCGTGAGCCTGGGGTGTCTCTGTGCCCCGCACGCCTGCTCCCAGGTTAATGTAAATTGGAAACTCTTTTATCTCTCTCTCTCTATATATATATATATATCTTTTACCAAGAAATAAGGCCTCAACAATTTTTCCAGGTGCGAATTTGATCAAGAATAAATCACCACTAAGTGGACCTAGTTTTTGAACAAGGAGATCTAAGGATATTAGCAGCAATAGTAATTTGACATGTGGGAGATTATTAACAAAAAATTGGGTTGCAAGTTAAAGATTAAATGTTAGCAGACCAAACAAAAGTAAGTATCTACAAGCATTAACATTGTACATATGCAATAAAGGATAATCGCCTAGTACAAAACGGAGCACGTGCTCGTTAAATCTGTGGGTCCGAATGGTGTCACCTTCTATCGTGAGCAAAATCGTGCTGTCACCTTCATGGGATCAAAGCTTAGGCTAATGACAGACGTATCCCTAGCCCGTTGCCATGGTGAATTTCGTAGGCCTCGATCTGACTACGTCAGACAGGTAGCATAAACAACAGCAATAACAACAGGTGTGATGAGGAGGGAAAGAAAAAGAGTGAAGGGGGACAACATAGAGTGTGCGTGATTGTGTGGGTAGGGAGGGTTTGGTAGTATTTTTGCAGTATAACAAGAGTTATTGTATGATTCCGAGTCACTAGCGTTATATTGGCTGAAATCGTGTTGACGCGCCCTCTTACAGAGCGAAATAAGAAGGAGAAACAAGAGTCGGTAAAAATTTCAAAGGCTACACTGAAAAAATTCATAACTTTGGATATTGCAGGAAGTAGCAGCTTTATTTGGGATTAAATTAAAGGTCCATATCTACTCTATGTTGCTTAAGTGGTACAGTAATCAATCCCAAAAGTTCTAGTCCATTAAACCCCAAAAAAAACATGCGTTTGTGGGAATTACGTAATGTGCTAAATGCTACGTTTTTACAATTTCGAATCAAATTTGAATTTAATTTGAGAGTCAAATAAAAAAATTATTTACCTAAATTTATTGCCAAATACTGCAAAATCTTGTTCAGACCAAACGACAGGACTTCCAATGAGGCTCGCAGGTGTTCCTCGTAACCCCAACAAACCTGATCTAAGCCGTCGACTGTTAGAGATTTCCAAACGTGCGTACTGAAGAAAACTTATTATAACTCGGCTAGGGAGCTTATGAAGACTATAAATTGTGGGTTCTCGTTTTCTTTCGCGCAATTTCATTTTTGGGGTTTCAGTGCGCCAGATCGTGGAAACTGCCCACTGTGCTACGTAGCTTTTGACACCATCAGTGAACGCCAAAGAACTAAGGGGACCACTGAGAAAGCTAGTGAGTGTGGTTTGGTCCTGCAAGTGGCAATCAAGTACCGCCAGGACGATTGCACTGAAATGTAACAGAGTGAGCGGTTTTGGGTTTCGCACGTTGTACACATTTCAATGATTCTTAGAGCTCAGAAAACTGTAGTTCACTTATGAAGACAATTCCACAATACTATGCTTCTTCCACTTACAACAGGAATGACGCAGTTGTCAAAGTAAATGTTATGATATTTTGCTTTACAAAAATATGCTGATGTATTTAGGATTCAAATAAATTATAATTAATTTATAATTCTTGCATTAATTGTTTGTAATGCCACGTCATTTCAAGGTATTTTTTTAAAATTTGAATCATTTTTTAAGTACAAAGCATTTTAAAACTCATGAGTTATACTATAGAAAACATTTTCTTATTTTCTTTTATTCAGAAGGTAGAAGAGTAGGTAACGCACGCTTAGACACAAACCCAAGAAACAGACAGGAAAGAAAATATAGTTTGCTTATGTACAACGTCGCTGATAATATCTTTAGATTTATGTTTAAAACAATTGCTCAAAATTGCAATTGTAAAATTCCACTGGACAATTGGTATTGGAGTATAGCAATATGTGGTTCATGCGCGCCAAACATGACGCATTGGTAAATTTCCAGTAGTATATAGGGTTATAGAGCAAACTTTTTTTGGGATGCCAGCTCATCAGTCATCCTCGTCATTTAACCGAGGTTTGAAAGTGTGATGTCCATCGCTGAAGCCCTAGTATAGTTTCAAAATACTTCATTAATAAGAAATCAAAACAAATCAAGGAAATCCATTGAAACAAGCACAATTCATCTATTCAGTGCCAAAGCATTCTCAGTTCAATTCTAAATCGTGGCACGAGCTTCATGCGTGTTCTTTTGACAGCTACGCTCACACGCATTTGGTTTGTTTGTTTATTTACTGTTGATATTCTGTGTCATACAGTGTTCGTACCAGAGATGTGTTATTATTATTATTATTATTTGCAACATTTAGATTTTTAAAGTTGTTTTTATGTTATTATTGTTAGTTGTTACCAGTACCACCTGTCTGATGTTGTTAAATCAAGAACCACGAAATTAATCGTGGTGATCAGCTCCAATTTCTCTTCCCCTTCCACCAACCTCACAAGTGGACTTGTGTCTTAACGGATATTTAGAGTACCCCCATGTCGCATGTTAAATATGTTGAGGCTCAAATGTCCTCCCGTTGGTGTGGTGGGGAAATTATCAGAAAAGGGTGCCAACTCAGGTGCCATCCTCGTCACCTGACCATGGTTAACGATTACGAGGTCCGTCGCCAAAAGCCCTCGAGCAGCTGAATAGTGCGACGTCAATATTCACTCACTCACCCCGCGCCTTTTCTCCAACTCCCTCTTTCTCCTTCACTTTTCCAAGAATATTCAACAATTATTTTGTTTAATTTTACTATCTTTTGCTTTGAATAAAAAATATACTGCATGCAAGAACCTGAAATTACTGAGTAATAGTTAAAACAAAATAATGAAACCTTGTAATAAAAATCAATATTTTTTTTTCATGAATCCTTACTTTACCGAACATGCGCAAATTAATTATTGTAGCAAAAAATAAACTTGCTTTTCTTATTCTCTGAAAGTAGAATATTTAATGCTAGACAACAAGTCAGTAGATAAATAATTGCATGGAAAAAACTAGGTTTCATTATCATCGGCTAAAATATTCACCGCCATTGGTAAGAGGATAGTGCCCTGATTTAACACAACTACCAATACTTCACTGGAGTAGCTTATCGTTCCTTATCAATAATTATTGAAATTAGGAATTTTAAAAATTTATCTACAATATTTTCTATAACATTTTTCATTTTTGTTCTATGTTGCCACATTGTTTGGTCGGGGGTCATGCGTTTGACATGCTTGCTTTAAATAAAAAAATTTCTCTAATGGGGCTGCGTATTGGTATTTTTTTTTTTTTTACCTTTACAGACCTAGTTCATTCCCCAGAAGCTGGTATCACTTTTTAGTGCGGCACCGTCTAGGCGACACCAATTGCTGCAAGTAATTTTGACGCCCAGTTTCCTCCCCAGATGGAGGCACTTGAGCTCTGACGATGCGAAATTGAACTTAGGAATTTAATTTTGCCGAGAGCACTCAAGACAAACCGGCACTAAATGCCACATGGTCGCTGACATCATATGACATGGTCGCTGTCGATTTTCTGCATCATGAAAATCATTGACTTGGGCCGGGGTCGAACCCACAACCTTGGGTACAGAAGGCCAGTGACAAACCAACTACGCCACTCAGTCGGCACTTTAAATAATTAATTTCCTTATAAGTTTTAATTGCGTTTGTGACTTTGCACATTCCTCGTGCCGAGAGAGAGAGAGAGAGAAACATTCCAATACTTGGCTAAGAGGCTTGCTATTGTATGTACCTAAACATTTGCGTCAGCATTCCTGAAACACCCTGTAGTTCTAAGTAATCATTATCCGAGTATTAGCTGCAATAATAAAATGATACAATTATATAGAAAACTCACTGGTGAAAGAATAGTTTGCCGCTATAGTGGCACTCATATCCTGGTCATAAATGCAACCGACGAACTTATCCACCAGTAGCCCTCGCTCTGTCATCCGGTTTGTTCCATTGTATGCGTATTTGTATTGCCCACCGAACCTCATGACTTGGTATTGGTCGTACATCTTAGGCCAATCAGAATACTCGTCCAGGAAACCGAACAGATATTTGTGCTCTGAGTCATCCAAGTCGGTGGCCGTGCATCCTCGAGAAAGAGGATCGTCCTTGATGTCCACTGCAACAAAAAATTATATTTATTTACATTTCATAACATAAAAATTTGTTCAATAGGAAATTACGATAAAGTTATTTTCCCATTTAAAACGAAATCGAAATGATGCGATTTAAAAAAAAATTAGATGGCAGACCGAGACACTGCATCACGCCAAGCTCAAAGGAAGACACTTTATTATATAAGATATCTGACTATCCAAAAATTGTGAATTTTGCCAAAAATTGACAATTTTTTATGATTTTATTTTATAGAACATCTTATCAGCTTTATAAAAATACCAAGTTTATTATTTTCCGTCTACTAAAACAAAAACTACAAGTGTTTTAGTAAAAGCCAGATGCCGTTACTTTAGTCAAGATGTTATACTTTAAAACGCGTTTTACTCGAAATTTTTTTTTAAACTGCTCACAGCGATTGCTGAAAAAGTTTTGAAAATAATTGAATGAAATTTTTTGTGTATGTTCTGTATAATAGTAGAAGTGTTTTAACCTTCAGATTTATCAATCACTGTTTTATTACAAAATTTACAGTCCCTTATGTGATAATCATTGTTATTTTAAGCAATTTCATATAATAACTAAGACAAAGTGCTATAGTTTTTGAAAAATTAAAATATTTCTTATCCTGAAGGTTATTTTAAAAATGAATTACCAAGCAATACATCAGAATTGAAAATTTGTTCATAAACTTTAGGTACAGAAAATGAGCCCCTTTTACGTTATTTTTTGTAAATGTTTACCAATTTTTTTTCATTTTATAATAATAATTGCTTTTTCTCTTCTTAATTTTAGCACATTTTCCTTTAAATGTACTAAACAAATCTAAAAACCCCTCATCTCCATATCTTTTTTAAAAAAAGCTGTCGCAAGTAGTCGGATACCTTAACATGCAGGATGATTCATAAAGAAGTATGCACTTTCCAGATGATGTAAAACAGCAATAGTCAAAGACAGGCAACGCCTTAATGAACTGTAATGTAGATGTACTTTTAAAGTTTGTATCTAGCCCCTGACAGAAGGGACGTAAAGCACAGTGGGTGTGTCATGGGACACATCAATCGAAATAGCGATGTCTACAGTGAAGGAGGTTTTTGTGTTCTTGAATGTAGCAAAATGGAATCCCCAACTTCTGTACAATGGCGTTTTTGATCACGATGGGGAAAAGAACCTCCACTACAAAATTTATCTGACAACAATATGAAAAATTTTAAACTATGGATTGTTTCTGTAAAAATAAATGTCCTGGATGAAGTTGAAGCAGCGTATCAGAACTGCTGTCGATGGAGTTTATACCTCAATTCCCATTATTTTCCCCTGAAAGGCCTCCAACCACGAGTTTTGTTTTTAAACTCATACGTAAAAAATTTGTCCGAGATTCCTAATCCCATACAGTTCTTCTACTCTTATTAAGGAGGAATATTCCCGAAGTAATACAGAATGTCTGTAAAATTTCCCTTCGTCGTAATTGCATGTTCTGTATATAATTTGAGTTTTGTAGAAGGTCAAAAGAAGACGTAGTAGGATTCTGAAAGTAAATTTAGAAACAGTTGTCAAACATTCTACACAATTAGCTATATTGCTCTCGTCAACTTTGGAGGACTAGTTAAATTGAGAAAGGTTATGTATCTTAAACAAAGTACTTACTGCCTGGATGGAAGACATCATATTCGACAACTTGCCTAGCTGCATAGTCAAACAGCACGTGGCGTTCGATACCATTCAGTAAGTACATATATTTGGCCCGGCTGTTGCTGAAGTCAAAGTGCATCTCGTGGTAGGTGGCGTACTTCTGCATGTAATCCACATGGTCACCTTTCAGCTCGAAATTCCTTGGCAAAGCAGGAGGAATGAGACCTTTAAAAAAAGCATATAGTACAGTTTACAACGACTACAGATACAATGAAAGTCTTAAGGGGACGTGAAACTACCATTCTCCAGTAATTGTATCATTTCCTTTGAAAGCCACAGGGATTCCAACATAAATCCTTGAAACTGCAAATTATTTTTTCGAATATTCTATAGTTGTTACCCTTGATATGTAGAACATTTGGTAATAAGAATATGGACGAACAATGTCTTATGTGTTTTACAACAGAGTATTTTTAAGTAATCAATACGTCGGTGGCGTAACGGTGAATATTAGGCCCAGGCCGCCTCCCTCACCCTGCGAAGTCGAGAGGGGGGGGGGCAAGCCGGATCTTTCAAAGGATTCCAAAACCATAACCTTTGGACTGCTTAGATTCCTGAAGTTGCGGCGGTGTTACGTTACGCCACTGAATGTATTCTTGATCATTTAGATGAAATCTTCAAAAAACGAGGGAAAATCACAATTATCAGGATTAGTTCAGTTAAGATGAATATCAGATCAAAAGCTGCGCTTTCAGTTTCGTAATTACCTCCAAATGTGCACTGAGAAATCTCCTGATGGGTGTATTAAGGGAAGGAAATGAGGCAACGGTAGCCTAGTTGTCAAGGTGAATGGTGTCATGAGTTCGAACCTAGTACCGCTGAAGACCCGCGTGCAGAAGGGACCAATGTTGACTCTCAGACGTCTTCCCGTTGGTGTTGTGTAAAAGTTTGGAAAGAGGGTTAACAGCTCAGATGTCGTCCTCGTCACTTGACCATGGTTCAAAATTACGAGGTTCGTCGCCAAAAGCCCTCAAATAGCTGAATAGTGCAACGTTAATATACACTCACTCACCAACAAGGGAAGGAAATTCGATTCCTCTCAATAATTTAGGTTTGTTTTTCCCCGAAACTAGTGCTTTTCTCATTTAATTATATCAAGATTTCAAATACTTAAAGCATATTAAACATTTCGTTTTAAATGTCTGTAATTTGCATTTTGTCAAGATTGTTAAAAATATTTTTTTGTGATGCCCAGTGATTTAAATTTTCTGATTCAATAGCACAAAATGTATATGAATAGTTTGAAAGAATTTGATTTCCTAATATATAATCCAGATAAATTCCAGTGAAACGCTCAATACATAGCACACATAAAAATATTCATCCTAGAAAACCTCAGCAGCATCATGTGCAGAAAAATTACAAACACACATGATACAATTAATAATAGAAAAAATTAACAAAAATTTGACAAAAGAGAAAGTAACGCGTGATTAATTGTTTCACAGTGAATGAATAAAAATAATTTTAAAAATTCCAAATATCTTAATACGTAGAGCAAATAAAATAACTAAAACATACTCACACACACAAGAAGACTTATTTAAAAAAAATTATAGTTTGAAAAAAACTAAAAAACCCGCTTTTATACTGAATCGAACTAAAAAGTAAAAAAATAATTCTTAATAAGGAATAAAATGATTAACGAGAAAATGAATGTCATTGGGGTAAAAGCGTGGGGTGCTTTGTACTACATTTTTACACTATTTCAGCTTTTCGGAATAGAAGTTATAAATTATAATAATTGATACATTTATCGAACACCCCACGCTTTTACCCCAATGACATTCATTTTCTCGTTAATCATTTTATTCCTTATTAAGAATTATTTTTTTACTTTTTAGTTCAATTCAGTATAAAAGGGTGTTTTTTAGTTTTTTTTTCAAACTATAATTTATTTTTCATTTTTTAGTTCAATTTACAATAAAAGCGTGCTTTTTTGTTTTTTAAACTATCATTTATTCATTGTTGAATTTATCCTTGAGTTTGATATTTGAATCTGGAATTACGTGGCTGTGGAATTAGTCTTGCTCTTCAATGGATATTAATGAACGGGTCTGAAGTGTATTTATTCTCTTCGTTTACGAGGCCTCGGATGAGTTCCGTATCGTTATATTAGATTCCGTCTCTTTTAAACAGGTCAAACAAATAAAAGCGTGTAAAGAAGAAAAAGTTTGAATTTAAAAAAAATTAAATGTACCATGTTTTTTTACGGACTAAAAATTATAAAATTCCTTTTTGTTTTTGTTTTCATTTTTCACATTTTCATCAATGTCATCCACTTCCTAGCTATAATCCAAATTTCAAGTCTCTAGCTCCTCGGAAAGTCACACAATTACAAAATTCAGTCAATTACAAAATTCCACCCGGACAGACATTACAGAAAGCGAGTTAATAAAAACATGGTAATATAAAGTGTCAAACGTTTTTCCCCCTTTTAAACGTGTTCCTCTCATATTTAGCGTATTCTAAGCGTATTGCTTTATAAAAATAAAAAATATATTTAGCAGTTAGAATGCAAATTATTTTTTTTCACATGCACGAGCCTTTTTTTTTTTATTTTCATTTTCAGAAAAATGTTTATATTATGGTTAGAAATATTGCTAACACACACCCACACACCACTATCTCAGATACAGAACACTTTCTTTTGTTTTATTTCTTTTAACCTCAAGTGTATTTTATACTTGCATATAATTAGCTTTAAATTCAAAACACTCCCTTTAGGTTACACCTTATTCTTTTAGTCGATAAATCTGAAATTAGTCGCCAAATCTGGAATTGATGTATGAAATTAGTCGCCATGTGTCTGAAAATGGTGTATGGAACTAGTCACCAAATTTAAAAATGATATAAGCAATAAGTCGCCAAATCTGGAAGTGGTATATAGATTTGTAGCCAAATCTGATTATCCTTATTCCTGACGATCCTGAAAAGGACAATGGAACGAAATTATTGTATTGTCATCGGTCCTTGACAAGTGTGCGAAATTTCGAATGAATCCGATCTTTTTAAGTAGGTAAAAATCGAGTTCTAAGATTCCGTTACATGCATGTGAAACTTGTAAAAGCGTGTTAAAAAATTATGAAATTATTGTATTGTCATCGGTCCTTGACAAGTGTGCGAAATTTCGAATGAATCCGATCTTTTTAAGTATGTAAAAATCGAGTTCTAAGATTCCGTTACATGCAAGTGAAACTTATAAAAGTGTGTTAAAAATAAAGTAATTTGTTCTTCTGTAGTTTATTTCGTAATTTCAAATTTCTGGTCAATTAATTAAAGCGTTTAATGTTTTTTTTTTGTTCACATTCGTAGAATATTTGTTTTTAAAGAATTTCGAAGGTTGTACATAGTACGTAATTACTTTTATTTTCTCACTCACTTGCTTTGATAAGAGGCTTAGCAACAAAAAAAACTGACATAACTAAGCATGGCATACTTCATGGCGCCATCTGTTGAAACTTTTCTTTTTGATTCTTATATCAATGAAACATAATAATAAGAATAAATTGCAAAAACGAGAAAAAAAAGAAAGCTTTAAACTTTAGTTTTTACAAAATTCTGAAATAATTTTTTTGTTGTTGCATGGAACCTTTTTTTTTCTAAAAAAAATTACTTTTAAAACCGAACAAATGTATAGTTGAAAATTCCGATGTCTGTTTATTTTTTTGTAATTTCATTAGTAAAATAAACGAATGATTAAATTTATCACATACTTCTTTTACAAAATTTTTAATTGTCAATCATCGTATATAAATCACACACACATACGTTCTCTTTTTTTTTTCTTACAAATTCCTGTTTAATAACTTCTAAAAATGAATAGAATAAACAGCATGTGGAATGTTAACTGGCATAAGCTTATTTCAGAGACATATTTAAAACTAAAACGATGATATATAGAAACAACTAAATTACCTTAAAAAAGTTATAACTCTTTTTAAAATTTGTTTCTTACTTATTAATATCATTCAGAATTCACATAATTTCATTCCTTCCCTTTAATATTAGTTTTCGTTTTAAATCTATTTTTGTATTCAAAAAGAGATTTTATTTTCCTGCATAATCCCTCATTTAGTATCATAATTATGCCAGATTTTTTTATTCAAAAAAAATATGATATTTGTTTCATTAAATTTTTTATTAGATTTCTAGACGCATCTTAGGCATTGTCACCAGATTTTTTCTTACACAATTGGTTGATTCATCAATCAAAACAATCGTTCATTGCGTAGCAACCAAAATAAAACAAAGTCAATTTGTTGCATACATGTCACCAGATGGCACATTAGAAAAGTAAAACGTTGTGTTTCTTTCCTTCATTAAATATTACTCAAGAATATTTTTTTTTCGCTTTGTGTTTATTGTTTTTATGCTCTCACTGAAATGTTATTCAGATTCTTTATGCGAACAGTCATCTTTTCTACTTTTTTTTTGGTTTGAAGATGATTCATAAAAAAGGAAAAGAATAAAAATGCGAGATGTGTTTTCTAATAACTAAGAATATTATCTCAGCGTTTTCACAGACAGTCATCTTCACGTGTCATTTCGAGAAAAAATTGGGGGATAAACTCTTTTTCTTATTTTTCTTTATTTTTTTTTTCCAAACTCTTCTGGATATTTGCACTGATTCATCTTTTTGAATCATTTAATAGAAGAATAAGTGGGTAGTTTATGTATATGGGTCTGACTATCTAGAATTTTTCAAATCTTTTTTAGGTTATGAATTTTAAAGATATAATTTTTTTTATTTAGTAACATTAACTATTTTCAAGGTATGATATGAATAATATTTATGCACATAATATTGTGATGAGAATACATTTAAAGTGATTTAAACATTCATCACTTAAGTATGACTCTCTTCCTAAATCAGTGGCGTAACGGAAAATAATTGGGCCCCCCACAAGGTCAGGTCTTGGGCTCCAAGCCAATATATATATAAAAAAAATACTTGCTAGAAAAAGTCTGCGTTCATCTACTATTGCGTACAAAAACAACGAGAAAACAAAAATTTTAACCAGAATTTGAAATTTATTTAAAAATAATATTTTATTTAGTTCATTCCAAGTATTGAGAATAACAAAATTAACTCTGTTTTTTTTTCCATAAATTTTAAATTAAAAGCAGGTTTATAGTGATACCAACAATAATCAAGTAGAAACATTCTGCGTTCTCTCACTGTTTTCGTAGTAATTATAAAAATTATTTAAAAAGGACAATGAGCTATTCAACAGATGCAGTGGCGTAACGGAAAATATTAAGGCCCACCCCCTCGCAAAGTCAGGTTTTGGGCCCCTGGCCAGATCTTACAAAAAAAGGATTACAAAATCAAACATAATGTACCTTTACGCATCATCTAAAAATATTTAAATATTAAACTTATAACTGAATACAAAATCAACCTGAGTCTGAATAAACAAAGTAAATAACCTTTAACATTAGAGAGTATTTATGGTATTTATTAAAATGGAAAATCTCTCTAACAACAGTCGAAAGATAACCTGGTAACTTAAATAAAAAAAATACATTAAAAAAAAAAACTGTAAAATGATTTTCGTTTTCAAATTCTTGCGAGAGAAAAATAAATATCGCTTACCTTATTCTTTACGACTCCTTTTCTTTAGATAGAGTATACTTATCAGCTGAAGTGTCCGAAATTGTGTTTTTTATAGTGAATTAATTTTCATTTCCATGATTTGTTAATCAGGTTCACTAGCATGACAAAAATAGTACTTGCACTAGATTATGCACTTGCAGATGTTAAAAATTTATCCAATTTTGCACATTTACTGTTTATATTATACTCCTTTCAAATTTTTCATTTTTGAGAAACATTCAAAGTTTTTTAAACTCCACTCATTGTAGAGCCGCGTTTCTTCTTGTCCAATTGACAAAATACCATTTTTTGAACCAGAATATTAAATTCCGATAAAAAAATACAGTTCTAATTATGAGAGCGAGATTGAAATGTTTTTATCGTTAAGGGACACACCCTAAATTTAAGTGCATTGAAAAAAAAATAGAGATGCCTGTTCTATACGAAAGCAAATTTGTGTGAAACGTTTCTCATGATGCTTTATTTGATTGAATACTCATAAATCTGACCAAATTATTATTTAAATGCTCTCTATGGTTTTCCAAGTATCGTAACACTATTTCACGTGAAGAAAGCATAACACATGCACGTTATTTACGACTTCGCTAAAAGAAAATTAAATACATGAGGGGGAGGGGTAACTAAAGTTCTCAATAAGTTACTCTGCAACTTTGGTAGAAAGTAAATCATGTCTTTTTTTTTCTCTCTCTACTGCTATTGTAAAGTATACTATAATAATAGTGATTTCTTTATCTTCCTAGTCTGATTCTCCATCTGACTTTTATTTTATAGGTTAATAATTTGGGTTTGAAAAAACCCTACTAAAGAAAAGTATCTCTCGTCGCTGGGATTACAGTACATCAAACAAGATGTTTTTTTATTTGGTTATTGGATTAAAGATATCTAATGAGCGCATTAAAACTTTGATTTCAAATGACGTTAGATCGCCAATTGGAAAATCGCTTAAAAGTTAGATTTTAAAAAATCGAAAGCAAATTTTGAGAAAATCTACATGAAGGGTGTCAGTCAGGTTTTGGACCCCTTTGAAGCCTTGGGCACCACCGCAGTGCGGGGGTGTACGTTACGCCACTGTCCTAAATGCAATTAAGTATAATTTAAAATGGAGCACACAAACTCATATTTGTTACTCGCCAGATTTCTGTTCATATCTGAATGAGTTTTAAGTCAAAAATAATTTAAAACTTAAAATGATAAACTTTTGTTTTCTAAATTTTTAAAATAGAAAATTGCAAAGTAGTAGTTTTCAAAAATTTTCTCAACAGGTATGCATCATTTAGATCATTTTTGTAGATCTGTAAACATCATTTTCAGTTGTTTTTTTTTGTGTGTGTGTGTGATGTTATTTGAAATAGCTTGTAAATGAAATTGAGCATAATTACATCATTCGGCCAGGCTTAACTGAAATTCTAATTAATTAGTATGTTATTTTTTTACCAATCATCTACACAATTCAAATTGCTCAGTCTTATGGCAAAAAACAACAGTTTGTCCAAAGAGTGTGTATAATTTTCCTTATTCGCATTATTGTACCTTTATATAATATAATTAATCAATATGATTATATTATATACAAATAACGTGGTGTATATTTTTTTATTTTAAGTATTTGACATAAAATTACTAAACAGGTCTACAATTTTATGTATTTTTTTTAACCTTTAATTCAATGTTCGTACCTATGATTATAAAACCTAGTCAATTATATTATGAGCAAGGATGCACTGACACACGAAAGTATTTATCGTTTAACACAAGAAACTTCATCCAATTCTTATTAAAAATGAAAAATACGCAAACCCAATGAAAGGTTATTTAAGTTAAATATTCAAAAAACACTTTAAAGTATTTAATTCCTTTTCAAAAGAATTTATCAAAATAAGAAAAAAATTAAAGAAATTACTTCAAAGTAACATGTTAACGCAATGTGATACATTTTTGTTCTTATATTAAATCCTAAACTGCCAAAAATGGTAATAAGGATTTGTTCGTAGATACTATAAAATCTGCTTTCCAGATAATTTGCTTCAAAGATTGGCAAATAATTCCAAGTGTTCCATCTTACTGTTTTGTTCTTTGACTACAAATCATTTTTAAAGATTCGTCCGCATTTAAATGAAGAGAACAAATCACGAATTTGCGTCTTCAAAAACAACATTCTTTCAAGGTAGGAAAAACTAACTGCTCTATTGCACATGCCCTATACAAAATTCGAAAATAATCTTTTATTTTTAAAAATTTTTTTAACAGTATTAGTATAAATAAAACAAAGTTATTTCAAAGGATTGCAGTCAGAGGTACCAATTATTTATAAAAATAAAAGTTTTTAACCCTTCAATATATGCCAATAGTACGTAGCTCAAAATGTTATTTCATTTACTTAAGCAATATTCTTGCTCGACATTATGAAATCATCTTGTTCCGTCTTCCTCTCCCCCTCAACAAAACCAATTGGGTGGAATTTCACCTCTTGGTATGTTATTTTTTTAACTCAATAATAGCCCGTCATATTTTTATTCGCTGACTCAGGTATTTAATAGTAATTACCATATAATTTTATGCTTCGTTTATTTTTTTAGCAACATCACTATTTGATCATTTAAAATAACTTTACATAATGATTATTCAGCAAATTACTCAGCCAATATCCTGAAACGCGAAATAAAACTTTCTGATTTTAAAATATTTGATTATTCTATTACAATTATCTTATGATAAAAAAATAATTATAACCACTAAAATATGCATTTCTTTTTGAAGGTCTAAATAGAATATACGGATGTACTTTAAAAACATTAAGTTGGAGCATGCTAACTATTGAAAGCAAATTTATTTCGATAATATTTTCAGATAACATTTATGCACAGAAAATGTTTCAAATTGGAATTAGTAAAAAAAAAAGAGTTATGTATTGATCTCGAAATTTATTAATAGGTTTTTCATTTCTCCCCCCCCCGCCCCTTTCCCCCTTAAAAAGCTCTTAAAGGTTTAATTTTTTGCTTTTTTTTATAAATTTATGTGGTATGTTTTCAAAATATTTAATATAAAATCCTTTTTAATATAAAAATAATATATATTACGCATCATGTCTAATTTTCTGAACGTAGAAAAAAATTTCTAATTTCAGATAAATTTCATATTTTGTACTCAAAATTACTAAAAGTACACATGATATCAATTAATTTGACAAAAATGTAATCACAGGTATATTTTACAAAGGAATGAATTAATAAAAACTAAATTTATAATCTAAAAATCAACTTTTTAAAAAAAAAAAATTTCAATTTTTTATTTAGATTTTTTTTAAAATAATTCAAAAAAATTATTTTTTTAAAAAAAAAAATCTATTATTATTTTTACTTTTAGCATTAATTGTGTAAAGTTTAAATGCTCTAATTCAAATTTTAGAAATCTTATCGACATGTTTTCTTGCGTTTTTGTTATTTAATTTCAAATTTTTATTTTTGTAAAATTTAAACATTGGAAATAAAAGTAAGTGTACCCCCAGAATACGCAATGAGTTCAACTGAACACATTTTTACGAATACATATTTATGTTTCGGATCCAATATTCTTTTAGCAAAATTAAATGGAGTATTTTCATTATAAAGCAAAACATGGACACAATTTTTGAATAATCTGCAAATATTCAAAACTGATAAAGTTAATAATTTCAACAGAATCTACTAGTGCAAATAGTGCTTTATTATTTTTTTTTTAATTTGTTGTATCGGCGACAACACATAACAGCACATAAAAATATTAATAAATATTAGTTCTCATTGGTTTTCACCTGTTTTTGATATACAGTCCGACTCCAATTTAAGGAATTCATCGGGAACGAACATTTTATTCGTTCATCCGGGGGAATTCGTAAAATCAAAATACATTTTTTTAAAAATTCTAGTGTGAAATGACACATTTTTTATATATTCAACAACTAAAAATACTGTTAGTGAATTATTACGCATCAGTAAATTAGAAATTTTAAAATGCTAACTGATAAATGTTTGATAATCTCTTTGATTCCTGACTTTATGTAGTGAAGAAAGTACTGAATTATTTACATCCTGCTGCATGAGGTATGTTTCGGTACAATGTAAAGCATTAAAAAATGTAACAGTTCTGATCGGAATTTCATTATCGATTTCTGCATCAGAATCGCTATTCATTGGCTTTGACAAATGAAAAATTTCCGCAACTTCAATTTCACAGATAGGCTGTCCGTTATCAAATGGAACGTAATCGTTAAAATCTTAAAATGTCCCTTACGTTGTGGAATGGGTTGGTGTAAGAAAGGAATTTCCTGTCCTATTCAAAACTCACACGATAGATTACACTTATGACTCACCTGCACCTGTGAAGTCTAATAATTCTAATAGCAACCTCTCCCGTAGAAATTTGCTGCTTACAGGAAAAGCATTTTTCTGTTCCGGACAAAAAAAAATCTGTCATTTGGAAAAAAAAATCCAATTTTTTATAATAATGCCTAGTAAAAAAAAATTTCAGCTGTTGAAATAATTCTTTAATTCGAGGTTTGTTATTCGATAAATAGGGGTTTTTTACCTTTTTTTTAATCGGGAGTAGAGAAACATTCGTTAAATTATGAAATTCGTTAAATATGGGTTCGTTAAATCGGGGTACGACTGTATAATGAAAAAGATGTTACTCGTAAGAAAAGGCAAAGACTTGTTTTGTGTTGTTTCTAATGCCACCTGTCTGACGGTGTCAGATCGAGGCGTACAATATTTACCATGGAATTGGGCTAGATTGTACGCCTGTCGTTATCCGCAGCTTTGAGCACCATGCAGGTAACAGTACGATTTGACTCGGTTCCACCCCAATTCTGAGAGAGAACACCCTGGGGATGACCAAGGACCTCCCACCTCTCTTCCCCTTCCACCAACCTCACGAGAGGACTTGCGGCTCGTCTGTTATTTAGAGTACCCCCATGCCGCGAATGCACTATACATTTACAAACATCCATACCTTCTCCATGATTCGAACCCAAGCTCTACGGCACTGCACTCAGCGTCGCTAACCACTATCAACGGGAATATTCCGTTTGCGTCGGTTCAGGGGCGTAGCTACCGTCGTATCAATGATACAGGGGCCCCATTATGTGGAGCATTTTGACGCTTTAAAACAAGTTTTATTAATACTACCATTTTCATTTACTTTCCAAAAGGGCCTACGCTGGTGCGTCGGTTGTACCATTTTTAGCGACTTCATCGCTTGGAAAAGTACCAAAATGTGTATAGAATAAAAATTAAAACCTTTTGAATAAAATACTTTAGATAGGTACATAAAGTACAAGAAATGACAAGCGTTGTATGGGGGAAGTCGAGTCGATCCTTAAGGTAGTAGGTTTATCACTAGAACGTCCAGGATTTCGATTACCCTTAAACGTCCACCGGTGTCGTTTCAACACCACGATATAAAATGTATAAAATAATTGTACTAACTAATTGTAGGACTACTGTTCACAGTAGGGTTTAGTTGAATATTATTTCATATTATTATCATATATTATGATCCTTTATATGTACTATATACATTTAAAAAAACTGGCGATGACATTGTTTTTCGCGAAGCTTGTTGGACCACTGCTTTGTTGCAAAACATTTCAAGTCGCAAATCTGCCAGGAACATTAATATTATGCGGTATCCATTCCGTGCCATCCTTAGCGACATATACAATATCAAGATTTACTGGAATTTTTTCAATTACATCTGAACTTCAAATTTTTCACAATCACTTTCACTCAATCTTATCTCTTCATCGGAATCTAAATTAGAGTAAGATAGCTAATTACCATACGATTCATTCTCAGAAAGCTCTCGCAGCAACTGAGCAATTTCATCAGGGGGTTTAGACCTTTTCTACTAATCATCGTTTCAGGGTGTCTGCTCTGCGCAAGGTTCAAAAATCAAATGAAATTTTTTTATCAGCAGGTAAGCAAATGCTATGTAACGAAACACTTAGACACTACGATTCTAGTATAACGGACTCATTTCCGCTGTAAACCCAATAACTCTGCATTCACGGTCAAATAAATGTGCGATATTACTTTCGGAAGTTTTTTTTACCGATGGTATCTACTTAACGAACTATCTTTCGCTAAACGACAGCTATTTATAATGATAAATTGCCTTGGTAGCGAAACGACACCAGGACGTTCTAGGTATATTTAGTTCTAAAATATTGTTACGTTGATCGAAGTTCGAGGATTTTATCAGTCGCAAAAAACAAGATAGTTGTTTAAGATCGATGAAAATTTATTGTCGAAAATCCAATCCTTGAAATACAGGATACACAGCGAAATTCGCAGAATAAATCTCAGAAGGTCTTCACACCTTCAACGGCGCTCAGACACAACAATCAGCTTCTAAAATACACATACTATGTAAAAGATTATCCACAAACACCGTTCGTCCTGCTCAACAGCCGCCACTTCACGTGATCAAGGCAAGGCTACTAATCCCTAGTCCAAGCAAGACTAACTCATTTTCGGTGAGCATCTCTCAATTTATAGGGCTCGTGGATCATTCAAGAAAGATCCGCTTGCGTCATAGGTCTTGAAATTTGTGAATTTCTCCATAAATTTCCGGAAAACTCCAGAGGGCTCTATTGCTAAGACTTCTCCAAGTTCCCATAGAATTGCCATTATAACACAAGTGACGACGTTGTTTGCGAATATATTACAATTTTAACATAAAATAAATTTTATATATGCATAGAGTAATATAAATTAATTACACATCCAAATACAAATAATTTACACTATATTTTACATAAAATTCATAACAATATCTCCTAATTAACCTAGAACCACAAAACTTTTTCTGTGTAATCACCATGAAAATGATTAGCAGTAACGAAAAAGTTTCAAACTCTCTGCGAAAAGGAGAACAAACTGAGCATGCTCTGGTGTCCAGTCCACACCGATGAACATTCTAGTGTTAAATAGAATCAGAGTCTCGCCGTTGCATGCAATAACTTGTCTAAAATATGTCAGTGTAAAAGAGTCGAACATCGATTCAGCAGTTTAGTTTTGTGAATGAACGTCGCTAGCCTTGAGAAGGCCCTGTATCAAAATTCCTTGGGGGCTCTTTTTTGGGAAGGGGGGGGGGACTCTAAACATTTTAAGATTTTTTGCATTTTTGACTTACGATGTTTTGTTTTTTAGGGCCCTTGTAGCGTGGGGCCCAGTATCGTTAATACGGCAGTAGCTATACTCCTGTGAAAGAGCCCGATTTCTGAAGAAGAGGCAGAAAACTTTTTTTAGTTTTAAGCAGAAAACTTTTTTTAGTTTTAAACAGAAAATAATATTCTCCTTGGCACTATTATGAAGATAACTATCACATTGGGGAAAAAAGTTTTTTTACAATTTAATTAAAAAGTTACATTAGGAATAAATGTTGCTTTTAATGTTTGATTCATACTCCATTTATCATTCAGGACATCAAAGGTAAATATTCTGTACTCCAATAGGGTTATTTCACTTGAGGGCTTATGGTCAAGTTTTCTTTTGTATAAAAAAGGGACCATGAGACTAGTAAGTTTTGAAACCAATAAAACAATTAGAAATTAGTTAGACCTAGACGTATAACCACCCAGAAAGTTTTTCTTTTGAAAAAAATACACACAAATCAAACCAATATAGAATAATTTAAAGTACTTTTGCCAAGTATTTTTTTCTGAAACATGAAATATATTCTTTAGATTTCCCTTAGGAAGAGAATAAAGGGTTTTTGAATAAAACGCTTCTCAGTTATCACATCACCTTAATGCGCATGTGCAGAAATGCAACAAAAGCTATCTTAAGACATCAATTCGCTTGCGAACGTAAAACCTTTTGCAACGCATGACTTCAGCAGGAACTTGTGCATTGTTCTTTCGAAATCAACAGATTTAAATGACGCTGGAGAAATGAATTTATTACTTCTGAAAAAAAAATGCGTCTTTAAGAAACAAAGCCCCAGTACAACGATTATTTCCATAATAGATCTTATAAACAAGAGTACCGCGATGTAAAGCTAAAAGAAAGTTTTAGTTTTTACTATTCTTTCTTCATAGGAAATTATATCATTAAAATTCATTACAATTAAATGTTAACTATTCACAGATATATAGTTTTGAGTAAAAATTTAGTCTATTCTCTTAGAGGTTTATAAAAATATTATTAATCGTAGACACATATGGAAAAAAATCATTTAAAATTAGAACTTATTCATTGATTATGTAAGGAAAAGAATAGTTCCTAAATATAAATATAATGCAATGTATATTAAAATACTACATTTTTTTTTGTACAAAATTTTGAATATTTCTACAATGAAATATATTACATTAATTTTTTTACCTACAAAAATCAAATTTCTTATTTATTAAAAAAAGTCTGAGTTCATGCTTAGTTTAGTGCATACATTCAAAACAATTTGGATTGCTAAGTTATTCAAGTCATTTCTTTGAAATTGCAAAGTATAAAAAAAAACAATGAAACCGTTGCCTAAACATGTAAACAAAATCTGTTTCAAGAAATTAAAAACAAATTTCAGGTGAAGGGCAGTTAACTTCTAAAAATATGGTGATTTCAGACATCTGGCTTTGAATACATGATTTCTTAAGAAATATCTATATAATCAATGTAGAAAAAAAATTAGATTTGTATAGCTAAATTTAGAATTTTTATAAAACAAACTCTAGGAGTCTGCGAAATTATCAGACAGTATAAACAATTCCAGGGGGAAAAAAGAAATTATAATTTTTTTGTTATATGTCGAATATTAAATAAATATAGAGGTAATGAAAATAAATTTTTTTAATGAGAATTCACCTTTAGAATTTCACAGGCTTCCACAAATTAAAACTATGTTTTTATTTCGTATAAACGATTTACGTGGATACACATTTCATTCAAAAATAATAAGTTTCTCACAATTAACTGTTATTACTTCCTTAGCTCAATCGTTGAACGTTTTCAATAAAAATATCGAGGTTCTTACAGTATATTTTTCGCCCCATTAATCGTTGTCCGTTTAATAAATATTTATTTTTTAAATTTGTATATATATATACTAAATATTCATTTATTTTTAATAAATATTAAGATGGTTATGCTGGGAACATTAGAATAACTTCCTCATTCTTTAATTTAAATTAAATATTCGATAATATATGTTTTCCGAATTTAACAGTTTTTTGTGATTTAAGAAAATTGACTTGTAACCATTTTCTTTTCCTCAAAATAAAATATTTCTTTCTGGATTGGTCTTTGCACTCAATTTTCTGTGATGCAAGGTTTTTTAGCAGTTTTTTTAATTCGGGGCACTTAGAATATTGTTGAAATTTATTAAGAAATTGGACAGTTATTTTACATATTTTTTACAGTTGTAAATTAAAGAGATTGTATCAAATGATTTCCAAATGCAAAACATTGTTAAATCCAATTTCACTGCAAAATTGCAAAAATGTGCAAGCATAAATAAAGAGATGCGTTTGTAACAGTAGTAACATTAAATTTTAATAGTATTATTTTCTTGGTTTTATTTTATGGTTCTATGATTTTTTTATAAACGTACACTCTTTCTTCTTTTAACTTTTTCGCAGTTTCATATATTGCATTTTACATATTTATTTAAAGTTGTTTTTTGGTACTTGTACTTATAATTTAATCCTTTTTCCTACTGTTTTACTTATCCATAAATGTTTAACCTCGCGAAGTTCAATCATAATGTGATCATTAAAAATATACAATTTTTAATTTAGAGACTAATTCTTCTGTGCAAATTATTTTTTAAAATAATAATTAAATAATAATAAATGCATGTTTAACTTCATTACATTCAGTTGACAATAAATTAGTTCTTTTAATTGAAGTGATTAAATTTTTGGTTTGAATTCACTAAAATCATACTAAAGTTGAATTAATTATAACACTTTTTGATTAAATTTTTGGCTTGAATTCACTAAAATCATACTAAGGTTGAATTAATTTTAACACTTTTTCATTTCATTTAATAAATCATCAATGGAAAAAATGAATTTCATGTTTATATATTCCAGCTAAAATTACGTATGATTCACAAAAGTGATTTTTGATATTATCACAAAAAAAAATCTCTTCAAATGTAAATTGTTCATAAAATGCTTACAATGCTTGTTTATAAAATCTATTACAGAATCCCCTCCCCTCCCCATTACATATGATTTATAAATAATTTTTCATGTTATCAAATAGGATCTCTTCAAAAATAAATCGATCGTAAAACCTTTTAAATAATTTATAGACCTCCCTTCACTCCATACCTTTTCTGATTTATAGTATCAGCGATTTGTGTTTTCATAAAGGATTATTTATAATATAAATATAGACAGATTTTTTTAAGGCAAGAGCTCTCCAATTTCAACCTATAAATAATTTCTGAAAATTTTAAGCAAAGAATCTAATTTTTCAAACTTTTCGAATTTTTGCCTAATTAGTATTTTTAAATGGTTGTAGTGAATCCTATGTCCTATAACATGTCAAAAATAATCGAGATTACAGAGCTATAAAAACATACAATAATTATAATCTCAGTCTATTTGAATTAACGTATAAGCTATATACGAGGATTATCGTTCATTTAGAATTATTTTAGCTAATCTGGAAACATACCTGAAGTCTTTCAATGAATATTTAATTTCACCTTTGTTTTAAGAATACCCCAATTGTTTGCTCACAAGAATTGATTTCAATTACATGAAAGTGTGATGAGTTTTCTCGCATTCTCATAAAGCCTTTTTCTTTTTTTTTCTTTCAAAAACACGCCTTCGTAACAGTTGTCCTGGTGACATTTTTTTAGGCTGATTTGCAGCCGCTCAGCGTTCGAAGAAATTCATACTTGTGAAATATTATAACTCCTTAATTATAATCCTCGTAATCGAACATCAAAATTCCTAAAGAATTGGAGTAACAATCCAAGATTGAAGAGGAATAACCCCTACAGTCAGGTGAGTAGTGACAATATGATTTTCCCTCTGTTGAACGGCATTACTTGGGTTCTTTTAATTGAAGTGATTAAATTTTTGAAGTGATTAATTAAATTTAAATCCATCCGAGGGTCTCCCAGGGGTGTATTTCCACCCGAACCTCTCAGCCCATGTCAACAAGACTTCAGATCCTTCTGAATTTCTTGGACAACTTGCCCTCGAAGTTATTAGTAAAATTCCTGATGATGCATTTCTTATCTATACTGATGGCAGCAGGAATGAACACTCTCATTCTGGCATTGTTTTTTAATTTATCTAAAAGCATATTTATTCAAATTTATATTCCCATAACAGAATTTAAGACTTTGGGTTGTGATTTAATTTTTTCCACCTAATGGGCTGCATATTAGTACCTAAGCCTTTGAAGACACGGCAAGTCCCCAAATGTGAGAGCTATTTCAGTGGTGGCACCATCTAATAGCGGCTCTCGCTACCAAATTTGGACGCTTGAATTAATTCAATTCAAGCTCTCGTCGTATGCTAAATATTGCCATGATTCAATTGTGCCGAGAGCATCAGAGCCAAATTGATACTCAGGGGTTCTTTTACATGCCACTTAATCATATATGACATGCGTACCGACGACTTTCGCATCCAGAAAATCTATTGACTCCAGTCAATATCGAACCCGGCACCTTGGTCTTACAAAGCGGGCACGCTATTTCTGAGCAACCGGAGGCGATCTGATTACTTTATTTTTCGAAATCATCATAACTTTTTGAATCTCGCACTAATTCTTTGAAATAACTAAAATAAAAAAATTAAAATTTTAACAAAAACTTAATTTATTTGTTTTTAAGTTTTATTTTTTTTCAAACTTTACATGTGTATTTTACTCAAAAAAAAAGAAAAAACTCAAGTCGTTTAAATAGTTTCAACAAACATTAAAATATTTCGGATGGAGCATTTTGGTGAACAAGTACACATACATTTATTTATAGTGACGCAATGAAGAATTTTAGGACCCTTTTGCAAAGTCAGGTTTTGGGCCCCAAGCCACATCTCACAAAGGTTTCCAAGACCATAACATGACATAGGCTGTGACCCCCCTTACCCGCGATACGGGGGTGTACGTACACCACTATTTATTTAGTATGCAATATTTATGCGTATTCACACAGTAAAACATTTGAATCTTACACGTGCGCTTTCTCACAAAAACACATGTATCGTTTTATCTCTCTTCAATGTTATTTCCGGTGACATAAGACAAAAAATAGAGACCAATTTCTATTCAAATGAAACTGTTTGGAATGACAGTTAGTACTGCGTGCACGATCTAAATAGGTTATTCCAACTTTCCTTCATGTGAGCAAACGATAAAAAGCGGCAGGTGATTATTACAAAAATGAAACACTACCTTGTGATAACCTTGAAATGCATATGTTTGCACTTTGTTCTTTCCTCCTTCTACCGTTTTCAAAATTGTAGCAAAACATATTTATCGACAACACGGTATTTTATCAGTTTTCGCTTTCGATAAAAACCGTTGCCCCCCCCCCCTTTCCTCTCAGGAGTGGTTAGTCCCATGACATGATTTTAAAGAAAATTTTAAAAATCTTCACAGGAAGTGAAGAAATGCGAATACAAATAATTGTTACATTTTTCTTGAAGTGAAAACTTCTTTAGCGGCGTTGGGCACTTTTTGGTAGGGGAAAATCTTACGGGTTCGCGTCACCGACATTCTCTGACTGGCGCACGCGCAGTGTGCTGTTCGCCTTATACACTTTTTTGATGGGTGAAATCTGGTGCGTTCGCGTCACTGACATGCTTATAGCAGTATATCTGTAGCTATACAGCTGACGTATAGTGCTGTGTATATCTTACACGTGAAACTGAATGGATTTAGTGAAAAGTTCAATGTGTATATACTATGCATTGCTCGTTGCGATTCCGAGAATGGGCAATACATATTAATGGTTGCCGTTTATATTTCGTCTGGAAAATTTATGAGACAGATACAACAATTTGTATTCGAAAATTTTTGATGATTTATACAAAAGAAGGTTCTGAAATACTCGAAAAAAGATTTGGCGAAAAATATATGATAATGTACCGATGGTTTTAAGTGGAGACTTCAATATTAACTTTGCAGATGATAAAAATCTCCCACTAACTGAATTTCTAAATGAAACACTTAATTTAAATATGTCCAATGATCGAAAAATCAGAACTACAAAATATAAAACGACGATCGATGCGATTTTTAAGCGGTACTTAGATAAATTTGAATCAAACATTTCCTTTCTTACTTTAGTTACCATAAGTCTATTGTATCGTTTTTAGAACAAAATGAAATAATTGAAAGTACAAAAAAAATCTAAGTATTGATGAAATTAATGATGACAATGATGCAAACAATTAAAGTAATGTTAAAAATCAAGTACTTTGAAATTTAAGTAAATACAAATACTATTCATAAATAATATGATTGTATATTAATTGTAATTTCAATTGAATTGTATTTATATTTTGTCATGATCTTGTACAAACCGTAATATATTTGAATAATAAAAAGCCATATAAACATGCCTTTAGTTGTTGCTCAGAGTGTCAATAGATGTGAAAACCAGATTGATGTAGATGATTTTAATTCAAACATTATGAAATTTCAAATTTTAATACTAAAAGTTCTAAGTTTTCACTTCTATCGGCAGTCTCTATAACTGCCATTTTCTTTTTCTTTTACTACTACTGAAAAACCATTAATAAATAATATAAATTTTATTTTTATTCATTTCGTAAACTAAATCAATTTTAAATTGCTTTCAAGTTAAAAAAAACAAGACCATTTGATTTAATTACAGTTGGACCTCTATTTAATATACTTTAAAAACCACATAAAAATATTTTTAATTCATAAACAGTAATTTATTAAAACAGTAATAATTCGCTTTTTTTGTATTATTTTATCTTATCCAACAAAAAAAGTAATCTGCACAGAAAAAAAAACATAGTCCACTGTATTTTAATTTAAAAAATAATTTTTATTAAAATTGATGAATTTTTAAAGACGTTTTCTTACTTTAAGCCTACAAGCAGTTTAAACATTCGTTATTTTATAACTAGTAATTTTAAGCATATACTACCATGTGCACATCCTTATATTTACTCGTAGTTACATAACAATTCGCTATTATTATTATTATTTTTTTTTTTTAGTTTTTTGTTTGAAGAATTACAGCAATTTTATAGCTCTGGGTGCATTAGGTACCTGGTTAAACCAGTTCAAGGCCACTGATCGCCATAACATGTGTTAATAGAGAAAATATTTTGAAATGTCCCGAAATATTTTTTAAATAGGGATAAAAATATCGAATCACAGAAATGAGAAAAATTCTTCAAAAAAAAAAAAAAAAAAAATGCACTACGCTATTTGGAGATTATTTTACGAAGATAATAGTAACATTTTCATGGTTCCAGGAAAAAGTTCGCAAACTAAAGGTTCTTAAAAAGGAGGTCCGACTGTATTTAAACGAAAAGAAATACTGTAAAAGCTTGATTATCTGAGTCATCGTTTTTCAAACATATACCTTTTAACTTTTCATACTGCTTCAAGCAAACCTACACCCCTCATTATGTATAATTACTTACACTACACACACACACACACACACACACTGGTTCACTCATAATACTGTATTACAGGGGAGGGCAATCGCTTAGATTCGATGGCTACATTATGGAAAAGGAGAGTACCGAAGGGCTATACCTTTTTTAAATAATTTTATTCCTTAGTTAGCTTTGCATCTCAGAATAGATATAAATTGTACCATAAAAATCCGTAAAAATAAGTTAAATATAAAAGAGTTTCACACACACAGTTTTATTCAATTTACTTACTGTGCTGATTTCATAAACAACTGGACAACTGGCTCCAACACCTCGGAGATGTAGTGCTGGCTGTTTAAAGTACCGGCAATGCGTACTAGAGGAGTGCGAGAGTGATATCCAATACCACCACATACCATAATACCCGGTTCAGGACCAGTGTGGCGGTGCATAACGAAGCTGTTCAGCATCCTCTCTCCACGGTGTCTCCAGACTCGAATCCGACCATTGTGGTGTTGCAGACAGATGCGTGACTCGTCAGTAAAGAAAACTTCATTCCATTCTGCCGCCCACATCCTTCTTTCATCGCACCATTGGCGGCGGAGACGTCTGTGGTTCTGCATCAAGGGTAGACCAAGCAATGGACGTCTTGCGGACAGACCACTCTGCTGTAAACGGCGTCGAATGGTACGGCGCAGACACTGAATGATGCATTACAGACTCAATGTGCTGTGATATGGTTCGTGATGTGACTGAGGGATCCGTCACTGCCATGCGCACAATTTGACGGTTCTCACGTGAATTGGTGCACTGAGGTGGATGCGATCTACCACGTCGGTCCGTCGTACCCTCCTGCATCCAATGGTCACATATCCGCATTATAGTTGTTTGGTTTCGTCCAACACGACTACCGATTTCCCTGAAAGATCATCTACAATCTCGGTAGGTCACTCTATCCTTCCTCTGTCGAACTCAGATACTTGATCAAAAGCTGATCGCTGTTTTCTACGAGACATAACTGGTCGTTTTTTGAAAAAACCACAAGAAAAACACAATTGCCGAACTTGAAATTGTCGAAATCTCCAAGCCTTAAATAGCTCTTTGAGGTGGCGCCACAGGCGTGCGTGATGTGTGTCTGCGCTGAAATTCTAATCATTTGCATATCTCACCTCCGCTAATGCATGTTGTAAATTTCATGTTATTCGCGTGCTTCTTTCAGGGTGTTGCATTTACGGTGGCCAGCAGTGTGTGTATATATATATATATATATGCATGTATTTAATAAAAATCAATTGAACAAAAATATTCACAAGAACTTAATGAAATTTAATATAAAATTTTCAAGTTTTTTGAGAAACAAAACATTTATTGGATTTTTGGAAAATGATCTATTTTTTTTTTTTGCATTGTCTTTTTTAGCATCAAATTGTCAATAAATTGTTCGATGTCGTTCATTTTTTTTTTCCTTTTACCAATGGAATGTGCGTCTAAATAACTGCGCATACTTTTCATTATGTTACTCATTTCGGATATTTTTGTGTGGCATTTGTAGGGGTGGAGAGGGGAAATAGCTTAGATAAACAAAATTGGCTGGTGTCACAGGCTATTCTGAGGGTATTTCAAAGCCATTTGACTCCTTTCTACAAAACACGTGAAACCGCCTCTCTTTCATTTCACACCCCTCTAAAATATCGCCTTAGTGGTTGGTGTTTTTCGTATTTTGTTCATTCCTAGAAGGAAAATCTTTTCGTATTAAGAGAAAAAAATACATGAAAATGCATAGTAGTTTGTCGGGACCGTTGTATTATTTCGTGTTAACTAATATTTCGTCTAAAATGCTTTCGAGTTCATCGAATTTCACTGCACATTCATTTTCTTTACAGTTTTCTTTCATAAAAAGTTCGAATTTTTTTGCTGTTTTCTTGAAAATTATGCAATCATCAGGTTGTTAATAGATACTAAAAAGGGAGCGAATAACTGTCTTTATTACTCTTATTTCACTGTTTATTTTTATTTTCCATTCACTATTGTATAATTTCTATATACTATTGTTATTTCTATTTAAAAATGTCGTATGAGACAACAGTTATTTAACGTAAAGGTCAGAGAGATCTAAGCAAACCATACCTTAGTAAATTTTTGTTAATAAATTAACTCAACTGTTACATAATTATAAGAATTGTTCACATTTTAACTATACTTATTGTTAATTAAGAATAATTACTTAGGAAATATGCATCAGAATCAAATGAATTAAAAATCCTCGCACGCAATTCCTTTTTGAATTAATTGAAACGTTTAGCGCTTCCTCTGAGTATTTCTCAATTTCCTCTTAATCTTTTTGTTTTTTTGTTGCCGGTTAAAATCAGTAATAAATAAAATAGAAAATTAACCATATATCCTGTTACTCGCATTAAATGGAATAAATAACTGCGATGATTGCGGTTTGGGATAGAGATTTTTCCCTTTCTGGATTTTCCTTACCTTTGGCTTTTGAGGTATAATACTATAGACAATTTCCTTTTTTGAACTCCAAAGGAAATCCTCAGGATGAATTTTTAAAAAAATTCTATTTAAAATATTTATAAACTAGTAAATTTCCTAGTGAAAAGAGCGAGTATAAAATGTTATATATACTTTTTATTGGTAAGTTCTTTTATCTCCATTACCAGAAAAAATAAAACATTTCTTTGAAAAATAATTGCTAAAATACTTTTATTTCCTACAAAACTAATTTGTTAAACAGAAAAACATTTGCTAATAGAAATAACATATAAGTGTGTTTGATGAAATCTTTGCTTTATTTATTTTTTAGCATCCAACCGAACTCATTCTAACTAACCTTCTATCGTATCAATTACTTCAACTTTTAAATCCAGGAGAATTCCTCTATTTTAACAAACTATAAAATCCTGAACGCGTTAACCATTTCTCTCTCTGTTGACACCTGCAGTATAAAGCGCATAAGCTTTTGAACTCTGTACAATCACGTCTTAAAATATCTAAAGATATCCAATAACATGATCATCATAAATTAAAACTAAAATCAACAACTGCTTGTTCATTCAAGAAAACAACATTTCATATGATCCTCCAAAATGTCATCTCTTGAAATCGTCAAGCTGTGGTACATCTTCTTCAGAGGCTCGACAGCCCTGGCCTTCTCCACAAGTTTTCTCCAGGCATCATCTCTACTTTTGGCAACTGTTTTCCAGTTGCTGACCTTTAAAATATTTAGGTCTTTTTCGACACAGTCCATCCATCTTAACGGGGGTCTGTCCCGAGTCTATTTCCCATGGGCTTTGCCAAAAAGATTTTCGTGCAGCAACGATCTTCATTCATTCTAGCCAGATGTATGTAGGTGATTACACACTTTATCGGAACGATTCAGAGAATCAGCTATTTAACTAGGTAATATGAACATTGGTTGCGACATGCATCAAATTCTTTCTTTTTTTTATTTTCCTGTAAGGACAAATGTCCTATATATTAGTCGTGTAATGTATTGTTAAGGCGAATCATGAACTACAGATTAAGGAATTTTACTTTGAAAAAATTATGAATTTTATTTTTTTAAAAATGGGAGTATGAAGAACAATGAAAAACAGACAAAAAATTATTACAATATACCAATTTCATACTCTTAACAGAATTGGGAAAAAAATTCAACGATGCGCAAATTTTTTTTTTATTATTATTATTTTAAATGGAAAATTCTTCAATTTCTGGTTGTGGTTCTCGTCAAAAGTTGTAATTGTTGAAGTGATGAGGAATCGTTTAGCACAAAGAAACATCTTACTTAGCATTCAACGTTTATTGATGATACCAAATACATAGAAATTTTACTGGACAACAGCATTTAGACATCACATAAAGTAGACAGGAAGACAAAAACAGGCTTCAGCTAATTACAACATGGCAAAGACAAAGAGAAGGAGTTTTTTTTTTTTTTTTTTTTTTACGTTTTCACTTAAGTTTCAGGGATATGGATCTGAACAGATCCTCCATCCCCTATCTGAAGTTTTAGCGACCTTCGCTGTGGTTGGGCCTGGATGGTAGAGCGAACGTTCCTTGTTAGTTGAAAGAATAGAATCTGATTGGACGGCAGGACTAGGCAGTGGGGTGGCGACACTTGAAGTTTCGGCGGACTGACGCACTCTTGAAGTTTCGGTGAGAAAAAAGAAGTTGGAAGCAACTGGAGTTTGTAGTGAACTTTCTGGTTGAAGTAGCAGCATGGCTAAAGGCTGTGACAGTGAGTGAGACACCTCTCTAATTGTCCTGAGAGTTGCGGTAATGAACTTAGAAGAAAGAGTTTCCAGAGTCCTTGCTATTTATATGAAACGGCAACAGGAAATCTTGAAACCGCGTGGCTTCCATGGGAGGAGGCTATGATTGGTGGAAAGATATCTTTCGATAGATTTTGATGTAATCTTACTTTTAAAAATGCAAGCTGTTAATTTTCCCAAGATACGATTACGATTAAACCCCGTCAAGCGAGCAAGCAATAATTATTTATGCGTGAATCCTGAAGGACATGACTGTTATATTTCCTGATTCTTTAATTCCATTGGTCAGTTAGACCATTATATTCATAATATTTTTATGTTATTCCAATAATTTAGTCCATCTTTTACACATATTGATTTATTTTCTTAGACGATAGAGAAGACACGTATACAGCATAACATACAGGATAAAGAATACTACATAACTGGTTCTACAAGCTAAACAAAAGTGGAACTCTTAGATGACTTGCAGCGCCATCTATTCATTTTACATTTAATTTACAACAATAACCATTAAAAATTAAAAAGTTGGGTATAGTGTTCGTATAACTGCATTAAGAATGTTTATTACTTGATTTATTTTTTCGATTATTTCTTGAATAAATATAAATTTAAAAAATATGATAAATAAATTAATGCATTTTATTAAAAGAATTTTATTTAAATTCTTGGATGAATAATAATTCTATTGTAAAATGGCAATATTTTATTGTCTCTATTCTAATAATATATCTTACAGTTACTTATTTTATTCAAAGACCTGTGCTTTTAGTCGATTGGGTCAAAGTCACTACAAACTTTTCATTTTTTTTGTCTGGATATTCCATTATACATGAAAAATTAAATATAAATTTCTAAAGTTTAAATCAATTTTACATTTTAGTTTTGTAAATACATTATGTTGAATTTAACCATTGCGACCAATGATATTAAAGCAAATTGAACATAATTAATTTATATTTATCAATTGAAAATATATTATATTGCAAATAGATTGAATAATTAATTAGTAAATAAGCAACTGCTAATAATTTGCATAATTGAGAACATTAGGGTTAATTACTTTTATTAATGAAAACAACACATTTTTTTTTTTTTTTCAAATGAATATTCTGAATACATTCTAAAGGAGTTATTTTTTAAAATTTATTTTTACTTTTGTCTATCACATGTGATAGTTTTCCCATAAGCTAAAAATTATTTCTTTGTAAAAATGAAAAATGGCAACCTCATTTTTAATACTTAAAATTTTAAGAGAGAGAATTTTAAGTTGTTCTCTTGAGCCACATTTTACAAAAGTGGATCATATACATATTTATATATTCAATTTGAAGATATATTAAATAGGTGTCTAAAAAGTTTTGTTATCTCAAGTTGCAAAAAATAAATAAGTTTTGATTTTCTATGTTCTAAATTAGAAGTATCTTTTCAATTTCCCCCCATTAAAATAAAAAGGAGTGTGACTCAATTTAAAAGTTTTTGAGGGATATTTCAACGGGCTATCTTAAGTTTGACCTCTTAATTTTAAAATGTGGTCGAATAACGAGATTATAGCATAATGTGAGCTCTGGTTTTCAATCAGAAATACCGATATTTCTCATAACGAATCTTTGTTGGAATCTGGAACCATGACTTTAGTTCATGACCTTAACTAATGGGCTACTGTAACAATAAAGATTCTTAGATAAAAAGGACCAACAATTTTCACGTGCTCTGTTCTTTGTACATAAGAGAAGTCTGAACTTCCTGAATCCACAGCTGATACTCATTCATGATTAGATTGTGGTTTTAAGTTAATCATGCGGAAAAATGAATGGATGTAATGGGCAGTAAGCAGTTATCAGAAACTTCAACATGTTTTGTCTAACAATTTTGCCGTATTACAAATACCGTTATGAACCATTATTGTCAATGTTATGTCTTCACATTTTATGAACATTTTGAATTTTTTTTTAAAACGTAAGAGCATTAATATGCTGCAATGGAACGAGTGTGTATATGAGGAAGAATCTTTTAGCAAAACTAATTTATCGCATTTACTCGAATCTAAGCCGCTATCGATTCTAAACCGCACCCCAAATTCTTAACATGTTTTTGTGATAAAACGTTATCATCGATTCTAAGCCGCACCCCCAACTCTCTTTACGCTTTTGAGAAAAAATACTAAAAAATTCTGCAAGTTCGCCGATATCCAGTACTTAAGAAGTTGGGAAAAAAATAACTTAAACCCGGCATCACTCACGTGAAAAAAAACGACCTAAAGTTCTCGCTTAGGGGGTGTCATACCCATGGGTGCTTACATTGTGTTTTTATCGTAAAATTTGTATACAAAGGTTAAAAAGGAAGAAAAATAGGAAGTACAACATACTTATTAAATTTTTCACACGTAAATTTAGTTTTTCTGTTCTTTTTATAAGGGCATTCAGTGCATTGTTTATACACTCCTTTAATCGCTTCGTGAGTGAGTGCGATGTTTTCACTGGATCTTAATTTCTTTTTAAATCTGTATCTTTTTCAAACTAAACATATAAGAATAAACTTCTTTATTCTTTAAATTTAAAAAATTTGGAATTTCTTTTTTTATTTTCTCTTATTTTGTTCCAGCAATAGTTTATTTTTTTGAAAAGTTCATCTGAAAGTGAATAAAATGTGTACCAGTTATCTCCTTCAAAATTATATTCTTCTCAAATGTTTTTGTGTCCCTACATATAAAACATTTATTTTATACAGTGTCTCTCTTTTCTAAATCTGGATCGATTTCAGTGGAGGAATCATACTTGCTGTTATACTCTTCATTTGCTTTTTCCTCATCATATAACCGCAAAGAGAATTTTTTCATCCGAAAATACTGTTGTACCATATTTCTATTAAATACTGTATTTATTAAATTACTTAAATATCACATTTCTTCATCATAAATACAATAATACGCCATAAAATAAGGAAGATTTTTAAGCGTACTCTCGTATTAAGAAATGTAACTCAACTTCACGCGCAGGGTGTGGCACACCCGAAGGAGTGGTATCCAAAGATCTATTTTAAAAATTCGCTGACAGGCTTGATCCCCTTGAAGGTTATGACTTTCAGTCAGCTAGACCAGGAATCTTCCATTTTCCAAAAAAGGTTTAGCAGGAGCGTTGAAAAAAGTAAGACGGTGGGTATGACTAACGTGACCAGACGTCCCGTTTTGAACGGGACTGTTTCTTTTTATAATTACGAGTCCCGGTGTCCCCGAAATGAACTCTGGGACGCAAAATTGTCCCGTTTTCGGAAACCGCGCGAAGCTGTTCGGAAAGCTGTATTGAAACTTGAAGGTCAGACTGTATCGGCAGTTGAAGCTGCAAAAGAAATCAATCAACTTAAAGACAATTTGACTCAGAAACAGACCAATCAGTCTCTTCCATTTACGGTCCGTCAATTAATGGTGAAATCAAAAGATAATGGTACTTATATAGATGAAGAGTTTGCGAAAAGGACGGCTACATAATTTCATAAATAAAGCCGTAAATATCTGGAGCAGTGAACTTGCTTTCTTACCAAAGTAATGAAGATATTTTATTGGGCAGATTAAAAAAAGGTCCCCGCATGGGCAGACTTTCAAAAATCTCTGGATGTATTAATTGAAAAGGATTTTATTGACTGTAATAAAGATACAGAAGTTTTTGACGAATTTTCATTAATTTCTAACTACATTACATCGCAAAAAGTAACCGAATAAAAATGATCTAAATGTTTCCACGGAAACTCGTTGGATGGAAGTATTCAAATACTTTTACGTAAACAATCTGCAGCATGAAAACTTTTCTATTTTATTTGAATATATTTTATGTGTGTTTGCCTGCTACAAATGCTCCAGTGGAAAGAGTATTTTCTATGATGAACAAATTGTGGACATCTGAGAAAACCCAGCTACTAATTTCAGTTCTAAAGGTGATGTTGATAATTAAGGTGAATATAAAAAAAACGTTCCAAGAGTTTCATTCTTAAAATCTTCACCAGCTATATTAAAGCAAATTTGTTCCTCTGATAAATATAAATATAACTAAACATTTTGGATATATTTTTAATTCGTAACTTTTAAGCTAACTTTTTCTGAATAAATAACTTTAAAAAGTGTTTTTTTTTCATTGTATACCTGTTAATTGACCTAAGCAAAATAATGTCCCGTTTTGAATCAAAGAATAAATGGTCACGTTAGGTATGACGCACCCTGCGCGAGTGGTGCCGGGTTGAATGAGAAATAAAATAAAGTTAATAATTAATTTATTTTACCAGAATTAAAAATTTTCAAATGCATGCAAAAACCTATAATTCATTTTTCTAAAATGATTCGTCACTCCCATTGTCACAGCTGACTTCGGAATAGATGCAGGCGCCGCCATTTTCCCACACGGTGTCGTCTTCCGTGCCGTCCAATGCATTTGTTATGCAACATTTTTTTAAAAAGAATGTGTTACAGTAGAATGTAAAAGAATTATTAAAGACTGTTGAACATTTACAAACAAAATTAGTATCGTATTCTTACGTCATCGACGTATAGTATTTGTTTCATCTATTGCGAATTTTCAGTAGACGTTTAGGTGTTTAAAAGAAAGCGTATACAAAAACATTTTCTAAATAGGTGCAGACAACGACGTTTAGGATAAACTGAATACTGGAGATTAGCTGCGGAAGGGATATGTCATCGATGAAAGTGGCCACAATGGACGGTTACATTTTTCTTTTTGAAACGAGTGTAAGCTCAATTTCTCCTATACAACGAATGTTTTGCCTTCAATTCTAAGTCGCACCCGTTTTTCAGTAGCATTAACACTGGAAAAATAGTGCGGCTTAGATTCGAGTAAATACGATAGTTTCTAAATATGGCTCGAAATTTAATATTCTGTTTGTTCTAACCTGTAGCGATTTACTGAAAACACGAACGGAGCAAATGCGATTGTATGAAAGTCATCGGTAGATAGCATTAGTAATAGCATTGAAAAAATATCAATAAATCAAAAAAATCTGTTCAAAGTTTTAAAAACAGCAAGTTCTACGCGGAAAAGCGTCCAACATATAATCAATAAATATTATACAGACGGGAAATAGCCGAGCAGTCTCAATTAGAATTTTATCAGTAATATACTAGCCGTTACCCACCTGCTTCGCCGGGTATTTCATGATGTTGTATAAATGTATATTGTTTATGTATATAATATATATTATTGATATCTAAGTCCTAGCATTAAGAATTCAATTGTATTGAAAAATATACATATACCTGTAACCCTCTCCTCATGATATAAAAAGGACAGAACTTCAAATTAATATTTTCTAATAATCCCTAAAATTGAAGTAGGGTGATTTTTTGCGCTCTCATAACCCAATACCCAAGTGGATTTCTGCAAAACCAATTTTCAGTGGATCTCTTCTAAATAAAATAAACATGCGTGCCAAATTTCAAGTCTAAATCTAATACAGCAAAAACAGAATTTTTATTATCAATACGCCCCGTAACCCCATTGAGAATCGATTTCCAAAAGAACCGTTCTTAGCGGATTTCAATTCAGAAAAAGAAACATGCACTCCAGTTTTCATTATTACAATCCTAGTAGTTCAAAAATGGAAATTGTTTTTGTCAATAGGCCCCAGCTCTCACCAGGAGTCGATTTCCGTAAAATGCATTCTAAGTAGATCACTATTCAACAGAAAAAAAACATGCTTAGCAAATTGAATTGTGGGTTTAACAATTCAAAAATAGGAATCTTTTTTCTATGATTCCCTTTGACGCCTTGCAACCCCTTGGTGAGCAATATCTGCAAAAAACTCTTCGTTAGAGGAACTCTATTCCATGAAAGGGGAACATGATTACCAATTTTCAAGTATAGGTAGGTCTTTTCGTATAAAAAAGGAAATTTTTTTCTATTACCGCAACGTTCCTTTGGGGTAGATTTTCGCGAAACCTATTTTGTAGCGGATAACTACTCTATCAAAACAATCTGCTGACCAAATTTCAAGACCGTATGTCTAATAGTTTGAAGAAAATGGAAATAACTATCTACAACGCCTCTTAATCTCTCGTAACGCTCCTTAGGGTTCGATTTTAGCAAAATCCATTCTTATGGGATCTCTTCTCCATTAAAGGAACATGCCTACAAAATTTTAATTCTGTAGGCTTAATAGTTCCAGAGATCTCGTGATGAGTGAGTTACTGTTCTCCTTTATATATACCGTATTTACTCGAATCTAAGCCGCACTTTTTTCCCAATATTAAAGCTAATAAAAATTGGTTGCGCCTTAGAATGGAATAAAAAATGCGTTAGATGGGCCAGTTAATGTAAAATAGTTTAAGTAGTTTAGAATCTCTATAATTGCTCTTTTTTCAATTTCCGCAAAGACTTGTTGAGAATTTGGAGTGCGGCTTAGATTCGATATACAGATAAATATTTAAATTTTTTTTTTTTTTTTTAAGACCTAGAGAAAATTCTGAGCTATTTAATAAAACAGAATAAAATAAAATCTTTTTAATAATTTTTTTTCTTTTAAAATTAAATTTTATTTAAAAATATTACGAAAACTGAAATTTGTTTTCAGATAAAGTATAGAAATCGTTAAAGAAAAATAAAAAAATAAAAAATCAAGGCCATTCATCATTAAGGTAACGGAATTGTTAACTGTTCATATTTTCAAACTTAAAACTAGAAGAGAAAGTAGTGTGCTAATGTTTCGTCTCTTCCTGCATGCTTTTTTTTTTTTTTTGCTCAGCAAGGTCATTAAAATCCTTTGAGGAGTTATTGAACTTAAAACGTATAACCGCAACTCGAATGCTGTATTCCAGAATGCGGTTCATTACCATTTGTAAATCGTTTGACTTTTTCGCACACTTATTCAATGTTTGCACGAGTAGAA
Source organism: Trichonephila clavata (assembly GCA_019973975.1). Classification (NCBI taxonomy): domain Eukaryota; kingdom Metazoa; phylum Arthropoda; class Arachnida; order Araneae; family Nephilidae; genus Trichonephila; species Trichonephila clavata. Next base: position 115,014 of record BMAO01017439.1, read on the forward strand.
AAAAGCAGGTGGTGAAACTAGCAGTCGGCAATAAAATTCACAATTATTTTTCTTATTCGATCTCGAAAGCCAAACAGAAAATTTATTTTATTTTGTTGAAAAAAGTCTTGTGATATAGTTTGATGAAGTATGACGTTCAGTATCTTAACCCTAAAAAATTCTCTGGGAATTCTTTAGAGAAACTGATCACTTAAAATAAACCGATAAATCTGGAAGTTTATGACACTAATTAAATAGAAATTCCTTAAAAAATATCGACACATATTATTATTGACATAATTAGAAAATATATCACAAATCAAATGCATTCAGAGGGAAAATTTATCAAATCAAGAAACTTCATCTTCTTTTTATAAAAAAGAACGGTTTAATGGGCAACTCTAGAGCAAAACGAGTTACAGAAAGTTTGAATGCTTAAACTTTTAACATTGCTGTCATTTCTAGTCGCGTATTCATGGAAGATAATTTCAACATTTTATTTCAGCTTACAGCAAGTATACTTCTATTAACTCTTTTTTGTTCTGAAATTAACTTAGTTGAACAATATGTTCTGTAATAAAGCACATAAATTTCAGAACTACGAGCTATTTCATGGTTTCCAGGAGAAAAACACGTTTAGTAATTAAATGAATCATAGTACAAAAAAGTGATGATCTATGTAAGACGAAACTGTTATGACCGAAATATTTTGAAGGAAAAATAGATTATAATATGAATGTATTAACTGTTTTTTGTAACTATATGAACAAAAATTATTTTTAAAAAACAGCATTTACATACAAAATTTCCTAAATTTCTTTTTGCTCTTTGTTTTGTTTTATTTAAGGTTAATTTCTACGAAAATTAGTTACATACAAGTATTATAAATATCTTAACGAACAAATACGTAAATGTTTCTTAAGCTTTTAATGCATTTTTCATTTTCAGTTTTATTCTTTAGTTGCCATAATTGGTTGGATTTAGTCTCATGACTGATCTAATTAAATGAAATCTCTTAAGTTAAAACTAAATGTATTTTATTTAAGAAAATATTGCAAAAGTGTTTCAAATTGTCAATTTTGATTCTTCAAAAAAATTGCATCTTGAGTTATAAGCTGCATAGAACAAAGTTTCACTTCTTCTTGCGATACGAATTGAAAGTAATATGATTCAGCTTATTTTGAAGAAATCATGCTTTGAAATTAGGTATTTCGAAAAAGCTTGAAATACAATATTGTTTCAACAAACTTGTAAACAACGAAGAATATTTTTTTCCAGTAAACCTGTATTTTTATGTAAATGTAACTCTTTTTTTTTTTTTTTTTCATTTTTAGAAAATATAATCTTAAATGAAAAAGGACTTTAAAATTTAGGAAACCTAGCTTCAAACTTAATAAACTACTAAAATAAAAACGAAGCTATTCTTTGTTAATTATATCTCAATTTAATTTATATGTGTGTTAATGGCCGAGTTTATCTGGTTGCACCGCAAGTTTCCCGCCATTGCTAATGTCGTCTTCACCAACAGTTCGCGTTGTCTTGTTTGCTCATAGTTTGTCTGACGATTTTTGACATTTGAAAGAACTCAGTTTTTGCAAAGAAGATTTTTGCTGTAGAACACTGTTTTGTGAAATCTAAATAAAAAAAAAATAGCGATATCATTATTTACAAGGTGTCTGAAATAGAACTGTCACTGTACCAGAATAGAAACAGCGTCGAATTAAACGACATGGAGACACCCCTGGGCAGTCGAATTCTCAGGGCTTTGTAGCCTAAATAATTTTATTATATACATTTTTAGGAATATATTTCATTGCACAAATAAAATAACAAATTATCAACAATTAAAAAAATATATAAGTTAGCAATAATTGTTTTTCAGAACCTGTAATAAAAAAACTAACTTTTGCAAAACAAAACAAAAACAAAAAACTAAATCTTTGTTTTTATTTTTATTTTTTTGGCCGTTAATTATTTTAGAACATCTTGGAAGTCTATGTCCTACAAGACGTTGTATTCAACGGCCATATTAGCAAGTGAGGTCAGTCTTTCTTGTGTTATTGAAGATCGATGAGAGTTTTTTTAGCATCTTTAATTTTGAAAAGCTTTGTTCACCAGAAGCATTTGTTATCATTAGAGATCTGTATATTTTTATTGCTGTCAGCATTGGGAAACGTTGATTGCAACAAGGTTTTGAAAATAAGTTCATATGATCACGATGCTCTCTCTCTCTCTCTGGTACCGTTTCTTCATTTTTAAAATCTTCTATTTGTAATATGAAAAGCTTAAAATGAATCATTTCATCCGCGAATTTGAATTCGGTGTCCTCAGGGTAAAGTTCTCTAAATATGTGGGCTGCTCTTTTAATTTCTAAATCTTCCCTTAGTGAGAAATAAAAGAGAAACCCAAATAGAAAGGATATTTTACTATATGCTTTCAAGCGACGGGAAAGTTCATAAAAATTGTCTTATAAATTGATGTTTCAAGTCTGTGGAGCAACTGCCCATCAGTAGGTGTAAATTGGATACAAGACGATGTTTACGTTGCATACTTGCGATCTTGACATCGCAGACTTCTCCCGGGTGTTTTTGGAGCACTAACAGAAAACAGAACACGCTCTTGCTGGGCCCGTAGACAACTGCCAGCTCTACTTAATAAATAATCCGGCTCTGATTAGAATCATCACTTACTTCAGTGGCGTAACGTACACCCCCGCATCGCGGGGGCCCGAAGCCTGACTGACGCCAAGTACGTAAATACCCTTTGTAAAATCCAACATGGGACCGTAAACCCATGCAGGGTTATGGGTCCTAAGCCCATGGGACCCTAAACCTTTGCAGGGGGCCCAAATGTTCTTCGTTACTCCACTGAGTTACTTCCAGTGTTGCTGCAAGAAGTCAGCTTCACGATGTTACCAAAATGTATTCAGCTTAAGGTATTACTCTTGTTTCATATGACAATGAGAAGATTTGGTACCGAAAGAGTTAAAAAACAAGGACTACGACAGTCAGGAAGCACAGCGCTCTGGCTGGCCTACTGACTGCGGAAAACTTTCGTTACAACCCTATATTACCGTATTTACTCAATTTTAAGCCGCACACCAAATTCTTAAAATATATTTGTGAAAAATTTTGGCATCGATTCTGAGCCGCACCCCAATTCTCTACACGTCTTTGAGGGGGGGAAATGTGTAAAAGGCTCATCGGTAACAGATAATTAAGAAATTTTGAAGAAAATTTAATGGTAAGAAATAAGAAGTTAATAATTTATTTATTTTACTAGTATTAAAAACTTTTAAGTACATACATGAAACTGCAATTACTCAAACCGTTAGTATCATGTATCGAAAATGATTCGTCAATCCCATTGTCACAGCTGAGTTTGGAAATGATGCCGGTGTTGCCATTTTCCCGCATGATGTCGTCTTCCGTGCCGTCCAATGCATTTGTTATGCTACATTTTTTTAAAAGATTGTATTATTGAAGAATGTAAAGGAATTATTGAAGAGTGTTGAACATTTACAAGCAAAAATTATACTATTTTGTTTGCTTCATTGACGTATATTCGTTTCATCCGTGTCAAATTTCGAGTGGTCGCTGCTCTGTTTCAATTTTTTTCTGCATATAAAATTGCCTCCCTTTTCATATTTGCGTCATAGTGGATTCATTTTGTTGCTACTACTAACATCTTTGATGTTTAGGGGATTAAAAGAAAATGCATACAAAAATATTTCCTAAATACGAGCAGAAAACGATGTTTTGGATAAACTGAATACTGGAGATAAATTGCAGAATAGGATAAGACAATGATACAAATGGCCTGAATGGACAGTTACTTTTTACTTTTTGAAACTCAATTTCTCCAATACAACAAATATTTTGCTCTCAATTCTAAGCCGCCCCCGATTTTCAGTAGCATTAACTCAGGAAAAATAGTGCGGCTTAGATTCGAGTAAATACGGAATTAATATTTTAGCTTATATTGTTATCTTTCCTTTCTCTTTATTTTTTATTTTGTTGTTACATCACAGTTTGTCAGTTTTTATGTGTGTTTTACAGGTTTTTTTCTAGTACATAATTATTGTGATGAACTTAGTTTTGTAAGCTGAAGTTTATACCATTCAGTTCTCAAATTTCAAGAACATTTTTAGTAATATAAAGTAATATACAAAAGTAAAAAAAAGACATTAATTTACAGCTAGAAATTATCGCGAAGTACTTTGGACGTATTACAATTACGAAATTCTTAGATAACGAACACCAAATTCTAAAACATTCCATATAGATTAATTTCTTGTATAATTTTATTTGAAGTTTAGACGCGATTCGTCTTCGCGCTGTAAAACAGTAAATCAACAGCAGGTGATTTGTTCGCGCCAACACTAATCGGTCGATGAACCTATCAAATGATCAGGTCTGGATAACAAGAAAAATTCTAGAAGCTCTTTCTTTTGTTTTCAGTCAAATAACATGCGGGTTATATATTATTCTGACTTATTAGTTGTCAATAAAGAAATTATTAGTTCTAAGAATTATAAGGCAAAAACAAATATCAGTTTGATAAATAAACATTTTCAAAAAAAAAAGCTATTTGCAACACATTTTTTAAAAAATTTAATCTAGAAGACATGGTTTATTTCTTTTAACATTATATTACATGTAATTTTTCAATCAGCTTCATACAAGAAGAAAGATATGTTCAAAATATGTCAAAATTTTACTATAAATTTTAAACAACGCGAATCAAGTAACATACTTATTAAAAATAAAATACAAAGCTTTTAAGGGCTCATTATAGACACATCACATCAGTAACTATAAGAACCTAATTTTAAAAATTATTTTTACAAATAGAAGGTATTTCATATATATGTTTGTTAAGAACTGTAATCTTATAATTTCGATACATTTTTTAATAAGGTTATGTTTTAAAGCATCACAATTATAAGAAATACATTCTATACATGACATCCAATTGTCAAAAAAACAATGCTTAGATTTGTAACTTATCTACTTGATGTGCTCAATGAATGTCAGATCTTTCAATGCGAAAGAATGAAAAGAAGCAATAAAATATTAATATAAATTATTTTAATAAAAATAATTAATAATAAATAATAATAATAATTAATAATTAATAATAATAAATAACAATAATTAAAAAATAAATAATAAAATAGTATTAAACAATTAATAGTATTTTAAAATTTACCTTTTTTAGGAATGCATTGCCAATGTAGTCAAAGCTGTTTTTATAAATAAAGTTAGAACAATCTGATTTTTATTTACAAACTTTTTTAATTCACATTAAAAGGGATTCGAAAATTCTCAATAAACCCATTAATGAACTTAAAAGCATAAAAAAAGAAAATACTTACATTAAAATCAAACACGATTTCTCATTGTGAATTGCCATTTCGCGTTTGAGAATTTAAAAAAAAAAAAGTTCATTATGATGGAAGTATTGTTAACATCCAGGCTGGACTATTACCATGTTAATAAGGTAGCTTGTCTGTAATATTTATTTTGACAAACATTTAATAGATTTTAAAAGTAAATAAAAATTTAGAATAATATGTCTTTTTCTAGCTACTGTTTGTCAAAACCAACATAAGAATTTTAAATTTATTCAGTGTCATCTAGGGTGCAGTAAAATAAAAAATATTATATAAAATATAAATATTGTAAATTGAATCAAAAAATATCTCATCACTTTACTATTTGTGATAGTATTCTGTAGCCGTGGTTGCGAACTCGTGGTCGGTGTTGTCGAATCATGAGTTCAAATCCTGAACACTCACAGTGTCAATGGGCAAGTACATGTTAAATATGTCAATGTTTCACTTAACAGTGGTGTGAAAAGTTGGAAAGTGAGATGCCAGCTCAAGTACTGCTCTCGTCATTTGACCGAGTTTCAAAAGTATGAGGCCTGTTGCCAATATTCAAAGTGGGACGTTGATAAAAAAAATCAAATCTAATGAGTTTGATAATAAAACCTGTATCTAAAATAAAATAAAATTTATTTTTTTCTGTTTATTATTATTATTGCTATTGTTACGTATGTGCGTCCCCCTTTGAGACATCTGGGACTTGCTTCCCACGGCCGGGTCAGTTTTAGAAGAATGATGACCACACGTGCAAAGACACCTGCAGTCGCTAATATACTGCGACGGACGTGTCTTAATTAGCCCCTGCAACCTTTGACCCGAGGGGAAGCATTTCGCCACCACCGGATGTGGGGTGTGAAAGGGGACGAGGTCGGTCAACCGCAGAGGCCCGTGAGAGAAAGTGAACAGCGGAAACTAGCAGTGAACGGACACCAACAAGATTTGAATTCCTATTGTTTGCAGTTGAAAAGATTTGAATTCCTATTGTTTACCACGAGTTAAAGGTATTATTTTCAAAAAACAGTGTTAGCTTGAGTTATTTGAGGAACATCTTATAGTTATTAAAAGCATTGTATTCGTATAAATGGGAAAAAATAACTAAAAAAGCTAATTAATTTTCACGTCAGAAATTAAAAACTGAACTAGCTGTCATGTATCTGATCATATAATAAAAAATTCTTTGACGAATGATATAACGAAAATGAAGTGGATATTTTCCATAAATTTTATCGATAAAAATAAGTAGTAAATCGATATTTTCCCCTATTTTTGGAAAAGAGGATTATATCATGATGAAATACAGAAAAAGGATATGTTAATTATGAATTAAATTTAAACTGTGATTTTATTGAGCCTTAATTACATATGATAACGTTAAATTTTAGCTGAACTAGGAAGCAAAGTTTATGTATATTTTCATATGTTGATTTTTCTTTCTATAATAGATTTCTTCCAATTCTTCAGGTGGTTAGTTAATGAAATTTTTATGGAATATTTTACTTTTTCTTTAAAAAAAAAATAATTTCATGTACATATTTCTATTAATCTTTCATCCAACGGAATAGCAGTTTTTTTTTCCTCAGCTGTTTTCAATAAAAGCTTGAATACATTATGAATCTTCCTTTTAAAACTACAGTAGAACGTCGTTTATCCGGAGCGTCAAATATCCGAATAAGTTTTGCTATAAAGCTCAATATGAAGGACACCTGCTACATGTTAGCTGAAGCGTGACGCTTGAAACATAGATTGAAAAATGCATGGAATAACCTGTGGCCAGATTTAGAAGGTGACAAAGACCACAGGGAGGAGATTACCGACTTTGTCCAATCGATCCCAGAATTTCAAGAATACGATGAAGAAGATTTAGAAATCTGGATGGCAAGCGAAGCAGAAAACTGTGGATTTCAAATGCTAAATGATGACTAGCTTGTGACTTCCATGCAAGAGGAATCCAAACCTGTCGACGATGAAACGGATGAAGACGAGGATAACAACAACAACGAACGTAGCAAGGGTCCATCAAATACTGACGCGTTCCTGCGTTAGAGACAGCTATGGAGGGGTACGAACAACAATCAGAGAGCTGTCCTGCTCAACTACTGCTGCTCAAGAGAATCAGACACCTTGCAGCGAAAAAACGAAGGTGTACAGTGGTGCAGCGAAAAATAAGTGATTATTTTCCACAGTAAAGGTAAAATTGCGACATTTTGCACTTATTTTGCTTTTTCTTCAAGCACGTTTCCGCAATTTGATGATTTTCAATATTCGTATAGTGTCCAGTTTCATGTATTCAAATTTTGGTTATCCAAACAATCACGTATCTGAACGGTGTCCGGTCCCAATTGATTCGGATAAACGACGTTCTACTGTACTTATAGCTGTGGGCAATATAAATACTTTCCATGTGTGCATTATATCATTCTTATGTAATTCGAATTTGTGTTAGTTTCCCAAATTTAAAGACTCAGTTATCAATATAAAGTATATTTAAAAATGGTGAATTTGGATATTCAGTAACTTATTCATATGATTTTTTGCACCATAAAATCTATTTGCATACCAAAGATATAGGGAATAACAGCATTTTTACAGATTACAAATAACTGCAGAGCAGTTTTCAGGTTTAAAAATGATTATTCACACTCTGTCTAGAAAAATGAAACGAAATTGCTTGTATTCACACATACGCACATGTTTGAAAGCTGTTGCTGAAAGTTCTAAAATTTAAAAATAAATACTTCAATATATTACACAATTCTCTTTCATAAATACTTATTTTCTCACAAATGTAAAAAAAAAATATGATCCATCAATATTATTTACTCATATTTCAAAGAAGAAATTAGATTTTGACTGCATTCTTCGAAATAAATTACAGAACTCTTAATAAAACAATACAAAATAAAATTTAGTGTAGCAATCCACAGAAAACAAAGATAAAGAATACAAATAAATTAGTCATATTTTTCCTCTCCTATAACAAAATTTTGGAATTCTAGTTGATATATCATTCTTTAAACTCGAGCCTATCTCAGTAGATATTAACTTACAAATCATAATATCATTATTTGCTTTGGGAGCAAGGAACGTGCTAAAATAAATATGGAACACGTGTTCGTTGTCTGTTTCAACTCGAGTGCATAAAAGTTTTTTATGCGGAGATACAGCTTCGTTAAGAAGCCATTAGAAATTATGTTCGAAATTCAAGTGCGTTCCATGAACAGTTATTTTATTTGCATGACTCATATTTGTTGGAATGGAAGCTATAGACATACACTTACAGTATTTTGGTTTATTGGTTTTTACTATGTGAATTTCCTCTATTTACCAAGCAAACAGAAGTTCGTGCAAAAAGAACGTTCGTGCTTCATAATTGTTTGAAAGATATTCTTTTGGCAGAATTGTTCCACAAATTATTCCATATTTTTCTGCAATTGTTCTTGAAGAAGATTAGAAAAAAAAGATAATATTGATGATCAAATTGTTGATGGCTATTAAATTTTTGAGGTTTATTTTTAAAATAAATCACACAACTCTTCAATTCATATAATATGCAATTAAAAGAACATTTGTACTATATATATCACATTTTAAAAAATATTTTTAATGCTCTATCAATTTCAAATAAACTATGTTTTTCTAATAAAATGTACTTTGGATATGCATTATATGCTTATGATCATCAGTTTTTTTAATCTTTGATATTATTGTATATTGAAATTGCTAAATGGACAGTCTGTTAGATTTTAAAATCATTATTTTTGTAATTGATTGCTTAAAATAATAAAATTAAAACATTAAGCATTAAAATAAAGCTTTAAATTCATATGTAATGCATAAGAAAGGTTCTGAATTCATAGTTCTTTTCTTAATAATTCAGAACAATTTTGAAAATTCGGCCAATATATTAAAAACTCAAACAAATATTACTATATAAATATTTTTCTTGTAAAAAAATTATCCTTTTTCATCCTTAAGAAACATATAAATTCAATGATATTCTAATTCATTGGTTTGTTTATTATATATGAAAATATAGAGAGAAAGATTTATATATATAGATTTGAAAAGAATATAATCATTGTTTTCAGTCAATGTTCAGTTTTTGAAAATAAACTCTTACCGTTATTTTTATTCTTTTTGGGGAAACAATAAAATGTGTTTCAATTACACACAAGTGCCATAATAATATTTTCTCTCATTCCTTTTCTTAGTAAATTACGTATTTTAATTCTTTTTAAGAATTTGAAAAGAAACGTAAAATATTGGTTGAATCCTTTACTAGACTATTTTTTTCTAGCGATAGTGCATTAAAATATTTTGGGGGGCGAGATCGATGAAAGAAAAAAAATAATTTAGCTTATTAGGCAAAATTATTTTGATTTTTAAGACGACTTTATTTAGTATGAATATGTTTACCACACACAAGCCACTGTGTGCTGTTGAAAGGCATTTATATTTTTTGTTTCCTTTTTTAGCTCTCCCCACATGAAATTTCTAAAAGTATTTTGTAAATATTACAACCATCAAAAGGAACAGTGAATTAGAAATATTTTAAATTCGTAGATGATGGTGATAAAATTAAGAATTTCTACATGTTATTTTCCACGAAATTTTTGAAAACAGAGATCAATTCATAGTAAACATAGCAAATTTATGAAATATGTTTGGAAATATTGCAATATGTAAAAGGAATTTTAAATTATACAGATAAAGATGACTGTGATAAAAATATTAGATTGATGAATTTGGTGGTAAGGTATATTTACCTCGGAGTTGTAAAGGATTAACTGAGTCAAATATAAATACAAATAATAGTCAGATACTGAGTCAGATATGAATACAAGAAATCGAATGTAACTTTAAACGTAAATGGAGTGTAACTTTTAAGTACAATATATATATATATATATATATATATATATACACAAAAATCTGCGATATCATAAATTGTTTAATTTATTATTGATTTTTATTGTTAAATTGAACCAGTATTGAACGTATCTGCAGTCCGAAAACACTTAACTACTGGAAGTTGATCGAACTTTATATATATATTTTTACAGTGGTTCGAAATAATTAACAATTGACTTACCATAACTATCTTTATAGAATGAACACACGTCTGCATCATAATCAGTTCTTGCGATCTGTACGGACAAAGCCAGTACCAGTGCACTGAAAAAACAAGACATTACAAATTAATTTTTGAAGTATATTTTTAACCGAATTAATTTTTAAAAAAGTAATTTATGATTTTTTTATAACTGATTATTGGAATACCTCATTTCTGCGTGATTTTATAACAACTTGGGCGATTTTAAAAAACAATTCTTTCGTTTTCATGAAACATTTATGATGTTTATTAATGTTCTATTTCTGCTGGTTTTTTTTAATTCTCCATAAATGTGTAAGCGATTTAAAAAAATAAATCCTTAACAACATATTAATTAGTTCAGACGATTTTTTGTAATATACAAAATGATCCTTTTAAAACAATTAGAGAAGGTTTTAGATGTAGAACATTTTCAAAAATACGAAATTTGATACTAAATGAGAATGGTTTTGTTTCTTGTTAAGCTTGTCCTTTAAATTTATTCTGAAAGGAAAAAAAAATTAATGGGTTTAGTTGTGCGCATTACATATAATTATTTTATGAAACTAAATAGTTTGCAATTAACTGCTAAATTTAAATACGTTCCAAAAAATTGTCAAATATTTATTTTTTAGAACTGATACACAAAGGTGAGGAATATTTTTTTTTTATAATTAAGCTAAGTACACACACAAGTACAGATTTTTTAACTATCATTCAGAAAATAATCTTTGCACATACAAATATTTTTCAGACTACTATTTTATATGTACTTTTTTAATTTAAAATTAATATTGCTACCTCTAAGCTGGGTAAAAAAACACATTCAAAGAATAAATTCTTATCAAAATTTCTCAAACGTTGTTTACTCTTTTCCACCATTTACGAATATAGATGCAGAAATTGTAAACTAGATTAAACGCTGCACAAACAACAATTTTCTGAGAAAAGTTATTATTTCATTCTAAAAAACAATTTCTGGAGAGATTTGAAAATTCAAATAAATGTTAATTGACTCAAAACTGTTGCCAATTTAAAACAGAATCTTTAAAAAAGCATAAAATAACTTTTTTAAACGAAACAATTTTAAAGAAAACCTTTTTCTTTGCAGAAAAAGAAAGTAATATTTTTGAATCATTGATAATATTTTGCTGAAAAACGTTGTCTCAATAAAAAATCCCTTATCGTAAATAAGCATGTGTTAAGAATAGAATGGCTAGAAGATTTAGTGAAAAAATTTTAAGAAAATTCAAAACATGCTATTTAACATTTGTAGAACATGGAGATTAGAAAGGTTAATGATAAGAAAGGTACAGCTGTTATAACAAATTTTACAGTTATTGATGATTATTGTAGAAAATATTTCAAATGCAACGAAAAATACTTAAACTGGATTTAATTAGAGTATAAATTATAAGCAGATAATTAAATAGAAAACTCTATTCAGAAGATTTCCTAATAAACATTGTAATTTAAAGCCTTTCTCAAAATTGAGCAAAAACATAGAAAATAATGATTTTCTGTTTTATTAAATTCAAAATTAAAAAAAGACTTCAGTTCCAATGATTTTTTATCTATTTAATCTTTTAATAATTGAAATTTTGTGGTTCCTCAATTAAATTATAAAGTTTAAAAAAATGGAAACTTCTTAAACGTGGAGAATTTAATGAAGTTCTTCAATATTAAACGCGTTGATTACAAACACATGAGTAACGGAGACAAACAAACATAGTGATCACTTAAAAACATTGAAATATATAATCTATAATTGTTTTTACATAATAATGTGTAAATTATATTCTTACTACATATTTTATGATAAGAAACCTTTTTCAAAAAATACAACGTGCACCTTTTAATGTTTCTTTTTAATTCGAAATTTTAAATTCAGCAAGGTAAAAATAAATATATATGTGTATGTATAAGTTATGTGTGTGTGTGCTGTTGTGCGGAATTTTTAATACATGGAAGAAAATGCCAGGGCTTCAAACTGGAACTGAACCAAAAACCGGAAAAAACCGTTATTTTGGTGGGAACAAAACCCGAAACTGAAACCGAAAAAGAAATATTAGTTTATTTCGGTTCGATATATCTTCAGTTATTTTGTTACTGTAATCAGCTTATTGATATTTTCTAATTTAATGCCAACGATATAATTGTCATCATTACATGTATATTGCTTCTCAATTTCCTGTTGTGATGCTCACTAATACTTTTCTGTTTCAGTTTCTCTCGAAACTACTTGTAGAGGGCAGATTTAATTCAATTGAATGAACTATAATGAAGTATAAATTATTTAAGATAAGAATACACATAAAATAAAATTTTTGTTCTGAACTGAACCGAAAAAGGTAATTTTTTTCGAAACGGAATACCGGAACTGGACCAATATAATTTTTTTTAGATGAACCGGAACGAAAAAAATTTTGGTTCGAAGCCTTTGAAAATAAACATATATTTTTTATACCAAGAATACTTCTGACCTAAAATGAATTTCGTAAAATATTCTGCTTCTGCTTTCAAAAAGAACGATAAAAATTGTAAGAATATGTAGTGATTTGGGTGTTTTCTGATTTTGAATATTCTCTTTCCATGTACATTCTTAAAACGTTAATGTATATATAAATTGTTGCAAAATGCTATTTTAATTTAGAGAATTTTTTTTTTTGAAAGTATAGGTAAAGTTACCAGACCTTGAAAACTCACTAGAACCTTGAGGAAAACGTTTTGTTGTCAGAACTGGTATTAGAGGAAACTCTTACAATTTTATTTCTTCTCTCTTTGACATAAATTAAAGTACACATTCCATTGTACGAAGTTGATAAAACTCATACACCGTTCATCCCATTTTCAGAATTCATGAATTGTTATAGTTTTTTCACATCATTTTTTGATAACACAATTTTAATTGCTTTTTTCTGTCTTTAAAGTTTATGATAGTATTTAATCGTTTTGAATAATGCATCCCATGCTTTCGGGTAGATTTTATAGAATGAAAGATGTTTCGTCAAAAATATTCAATGTTTGTTTGGATGATAGTGTTAAAAAAAATATATAAATTATAGAAAAAAAATCGTAACATAAAACACTGCATTTTTTTTAATTCCAAAAACTGAATAGATATTGATAATATTTCATTCGCGAAATTCGGTTACAAACAAACCAAACGCTATATTCTTAAAGGAATTGAATCATTGAATTAAAATATGAATGAGCAAACGATAAATAAAAATGAAACCACGAGGCTCAACAGCTGCGCCGTACCAACGTTCTCCACATACGTAAGTGACTACTGTGCATGTTTTAAATGAAATGTTATTTTATAAAAATTCTTGCATTTCATGGGAACATTTTAAACGATTAAATAGTTTTTTTACTGCTTCATGATTCATTGTTTTTGCCCAAAGATTTTTTTATGGCCCTCAATTAGTACGTTATTACTTAAGGGAAAAGAAATCGCACATTAAAACAAGAACAGGACATAAAAACACATACAAAACACAACAATACAAGCAACATATGGTATCAAAGGGGAATTTCCCTCGAAAAATGCGACCGCAAAATAACTTCTGACCGGAATCTCGTGATAAGGAATTTCCCTAGAATACGTGAGATGCATCATCTTACTGTCATTTTATTGGCAAAACAGCTGTAAATACATCTTGAAATGTCAGGTTTATCATTTCAACTGAAAGCATTTCATAGACTTATCAAAGCATGCTGGAATACATTTAAAATGCAAACACACTATTTTAAAAAAGATGTATGAGCATGCAATACGCCTAAAATCATTTTCCCCTCCACTGAAATTTTTTTTTCAGTCACATATTTACTTAATGTAGGCATTTTTGCTTATTTCTGCTTTCTCTGCCTTTTTAACACATTCAAACAAATTTTTGTCCATACAATACAAATAATCAAAAGTTATCATGAATATTTATCAGTTTTAAGATGATAAAAAGCAAGATAATTTATAAATATTGCACAGTCGTTTTCTCTTGAAAATTCGTGGCTATCTACACTGTGCGATAAATATTACGCCGACCAGTTATTGCGAAAAACGAAATTTTGCTTTGGGATTAATACCTCGGTTAGAGTGTATCATTTAATGATTTTTTAAAAAATTTCTATCCAAATTTTCAGACCCGACATTTTTTGTATTATCCTATAACAGCAGTTCTTAAACTTTGGTCCATGGACCCCCAGGGTTCCCTAATGCCTTTCTCGGGGGTCTGCGAAGATCTCTGGTTTAATGTTAAGATTTCCTTCTTTCACAAACTATGAAAGGTCTCGTAGAAAAGTTGAAAAATGTGGCTTCCTAAACTATATTACTAAATTGCCCGCAATAAAAAAACTCTACTAGAACATGTATTTCGATCAAGAATATTAATTCAGTTAGTATTAAATTAAAATTTTGTAAGATTTTTAATTAAATGTTTACTGTTCTCTTAAGCGAAAAAAAAAAGATTTTTTTTGTAGTCTGTGTAAGTAGCAACCCAGCAGGTGTGCAGCCCGCCCACCGCACGCGGGCGGCCGTATATATATATATATATCGATCAAGCAAAACTTTTTACGAATTTCTCAAAATAAAGCTTATAATAAGTCCAAAAAAAATATGCTGAATTTTAGATAGTGATTGAAAAATCAAAAAATGTCCCATTTTCCCGATAGTGTAGCATAATTTAAGAAAAATAGAACGTTAGTGCACGGTGTCGCGAATTTAACAGATATTCATACCATAACTATGAGATGTAATTTAATATATATATTTAAACTAAAATATAAATTCAAAGCTCTAAGAAGTTCATAATAATAAATGAAACAACTCAACTTGTATCGAAGCGATTTTGTAAACAGAAGATTTATGGGTTTTTTTTGTGAATGGCAACAGTATGTTGATGTAAATAAAAAGAAGATATAGAATGTCAAGTTTTGTGTGGTTGTAAATTATTTTAACTAACCTGTTTTATTACAAATTGAATGAAGCACACGGTGTGTTGGTCCATTACTCTTTACTCACATCCTTCATTTGATAGCAAAATTCGTTGGAGAGTCAGCAAAGGGTTTTTTTGCTTACCAGCGGCTTAAAGGAGCACTGTAGATCGATTCTTAACAGATGCGTCTCAAAAATGATTTTCACAAAAGTTGCCTTACGAAAAAAATTCCAATATAGTTAATATTAACTAAGACAAAAGAGTGTTTAAATTCAATATGCATTTGAGGAGATTAAAAGTTTTCAATTCAATAATAATATTACAATTTAGAAAAAAAATAGAGAAAGAAGTGACTTTTGAATATATTTGCATTTTTATTAATGTTTTACTTTATATTCTTATGCAGGTTGAAGAGTTTAAAACGTTAATGTTAAGTATTAGTCAAAATATGAAAAATTCTCCTGAGGGGCGGCATATCAAGTCCTTACATGCGGGCGGCCAATTCTCTAGGAGTGGATCTGAGTAGCAAAGACAGCCTTAGGATTACTGAGGAACTTTTTAAATCACTCAGTCATTTGTGTTAGGAATCAGGGGGAGGTATAAAAATTCACGGGGGCCGGGATATCAGGCTGATATATAAAGGGAAGAGGGGCTGCTGTGATCAACTGTTCAAGAACCGCTGTCCCTAAAACATTCAGCAAACCAAAACTCGAACACTTTTTTTCTTGACTTGGTGTAATCTATGAAAAATAAGAATAGGTGCCATTAAATAGAGTAGAACGTCTGTTCCACAATTGGCGAGAAATTCTGAAACAGGCTATAAAACGAACTTTTTTATTGAAAATGAGTTCATTTTCATCTACATTTCCTGTAACTTATTTTTTACTTCAAAACTACTTTAGGTAATCCGGATATTAATGCGTTACTGTTCGTACGCCTTATTATTTCTTTTCCAGGCAAAGTACTGGCAATTGTTTATTGATAAAAATATTTCCTAAATATTCAAATACATTATAATAAAATTGTATAAATATTCGATAAATCTATATATATAAAGGAGAAAAGCGACTCACTGACTGACTGACTGACTGACTAATCACGATATCTCCGGAACTATTCAACCTACAGACTTGAAATTTGGTAGACATGTTCCTTTCATAGAGTAGACGTCAGCTAAGAACGGATTTTCCGAAATTCAAAACGCAAGGGGCGTTAAGGGGGTTAAGGGGCGATATAAATAATTGCTTCCATGTTTAAACTACTTGATGTACAATCTTGAAATTGGGTAAGCAGATTCCTTTCATAGAGTAGAGATCCGCTACAAAATGAGTTTGGTGAAAATCGACCCCCAAGTGGCGTTGCAGGGGCTTAGGGGGCGTTATAGATAATTATTTCAATTTTTAAACTATTTGACGCACTGTCTTTAAATTTGATAAATAGATTCCTTTCGTAGAATAATGATCAGTTACAAAACAGGTTTTGTGAAAACAGACTTCTAAGTGGCGTTGTGGGGGATTAAGGGGCGTAATAGATAAATATATCCGTTTTTAAACTACTTCACCTACCTGCTTGAAAATTAGTAGGTAAGTTTCTTTCCTGGAGTAAATATCCGCTACAAAATGGGTTTCGTGGAAATTTCCCCCCAAGTGGCGTTGCGGGACTTAAGGGGCGTTATAGATAATTATTTCCATTTTTAAACTATTAGACGCAGTCTTTATATTTGATAAATAGATTTCTTTCATACAGTAGAGATCAGCTATAAGAAAATTTTGTGAAAACAGTCCTCTAAGTGGCGTTTCAGGGGATTAAGTGGCGTAATAAATAAATATTTTCGTTTTTAAACTACTTGACCTACCTGCTTGAAAATTGGTAGGAATGTTTCTTTCATGGAGTAAATATCCGCTACAAAACAGGTTTGGGGGAAATTGACCCCCAAGGGGTGTTGCGGGGGTGGGGGTTTAAGGGGCGTTATAAATTCCGATTTTTAAGTTATTAGACTAGCAGATTATTAGTAAGCAGATTCCTCTCATAGGGTAGAGATACGCTACAAAATGGGTTTCGGGAAAATTGCCCCAAGTGGCGTTGCGGGACTTAAGGGGCGTTACAGATAATTATTTCCATTTTTAAACTATTAGACGCACAGTCTTTATATTTGATAAATACATTTATTTAATAGAGTCAGCTATAAGAAGGTTTTGTGAAAACAGACTTCTAAGTGGCGTTACGGGGTATAAGTGGCGTAATAGATAAATATTTTCGTTTTTAAACTACTTGACCTAGCTGCTTGAAAATTGGTAGAAATGTTTCTTTCATGGAGTAAATATCCGCTACAAAACGGGTTTGGAGAAAATTGACCCACAAGGGGTGTTGCAGGGGGTTAAGGGCAGATATAAATAATTATTTCTATTTGTAAACCATTACACTCACAGTCTTGAAATTTGGTAAGCAGATTCCTCTCATAGGATAGAAATACACTACAAAATATGTTTTGTGAAAATCGACCCCTAGGTGGCGTTGCGGGGGTTCAAGGGGCGTTATTGATAATTTTTTTGCATTTTTAATTAATTGGACGCACAGTCTTCAAATTTTGCTAAGCAGATTCCTTTCATAGAGTGCAATTCCCCTACAAAATGGGTTTTGTGAAAACAGACCCAGAAGTGGCGTTGCGGGGGCTCAAGTGGCGTTATAGACAATTATCCCCATTTTTAAACTGTTAGATGTACAGTCTTGAAATTTGATAAGCAGATTCCTTTCGTAAAGTAGAGAACCGCTACAAAATGGGTTTTGCGAATATCAACTACCAAATTTAATTTCGGGAGTTTAAGAGGCGTAATCGATAAACATTTCCATTTTTAAACTATTTCATCATCCTGCTTGAAAATTGGTAGGCATGTTCCTTTCATGGAATAGAGTTCCTTTAACAAAGAGTGAAACGAAAATTGACCCCTAAGGATGTTTGCGAGGGGTCAAGAGGAGTTACAGAAAAAAATTAATGTTTTTAATTGTTAGACCCATATACTTGAAATTTGTTAAGCATGTTTCTTTTGTTGAATAGAGATCCACTAAGAATGTATTTTAAGCAAATCAAGTTCTTGGGGGGGGGTGCAGGGGGTTACTGGGACGTATTGACAAAAAAAATTACTTTTTTCGAGCTACAAGGACTATAATAATGAAATTTGGTTTGCATTTTTCTTTTGTTGAATTGAAATCCTCTAAGAGCGGTTATTTTGGAAAACGGCTCTCAACGGGATTACGGGGATATTGATAGTAAAACTTCTTTTTTTCTGTTAGATTTAGACTTGAAATTTGGCTTGCATGTTCAATTTACGGAGTAGAGATCCACCAAAAATTGGTTTTGCGGGAATCCACTTGGTTTTTGGGTTACGAAAGAGCAAACATCATTCTATACTTCAATTTTAGAGATTTTTAGAAAATACAAATTAGATGAGTTCTGCCCTTTTTTTTGCGACAGTTAAAGGTATAAGTATATTTTTCAATACAATCGAATTCTTAATGCTTAGATATCAATAATTTATACATATATATAAGCAGTAAAAATTTATAAAACATCATGAAATACCCAGCGAAGCGGGCGGGTAACAGCTAGTATAATATATATTACACAAATATTCTATAATTTTAAAAATTTTGACTTATTTTATAAGAGTCACCTTATTTGGAAATAATGATAAATTACTGTTAGTTACATTACAACGGATGCTAAAAATATTTTAACGTTTTTATACTTTGAAATCTTATCGCTTAGTTTGATTGATTGTTGGAATGAAATTTAAATGTGTCAAATGAAGCGGATAATGTTTATATTTTTCCAACAAAGGTTGAAATAATTTTTTGTGTGATTCATTTTCCATTCATTATAGAAGCTTTTTCATTAATGAATAAATGTCCGATATCGATCTAATTTTGCAAAGAAATTTTTTTAAATATAATTCAAATTAAGTCAAATTTATTACTTTACCCAGAACTATTTATTTGTAGTTATTCATTTAATAACAAGGTATTTCTTTTTTAAAATATTTTTAAATAAGTGTTAATATTATCACAATTTCTAAAGGCACGACTTAAAATACTCGTATGAAAGCACATTTTAGCAATAAATTTTCGAATTGACTTACATGTTCACAATCCATTTAAATTTATCATATTAATCAATTATATTCGTTCATTTTTTGCGAGTAATAATAAGCGGAAATCATCAGATATGTATAAAAAAATTATGAAAACTATCACAATTTTTTTAAAAAAGGAAACATAATTGGAAAGCGTTACATTTATATACACTCTATACCAAAAAAAAAAAAACGACGCACCAAGAACGAGTTGACAGATAGAAACAAAAATTGGTGGGTACAGAATAGAAACTGATTAAAATTTTAGAAAAATTGAATGATTTTTTTCAGAGTTACATAGTTACAAAGTAACGTGCTCAATAAGGTGTTGACCCACCTCAAGCCTACCACACGATGGGACATAGAGTGATAAAACATCTTGATGCTCTCCTGGGGTATTTCTTACCAAATTTGCTCCAATTGTTGGATCAGGTGATCAACATTCCCTGGTAGATGCAGTCGCCTTCCATTCATAACCCAGACATGCTCGATTGGAGAGAGATTTGGCTCGACAAAGAAGTGTTTGACAAGCTGTACGACAGTTCATAGGAACACGTGCCGTAAGTGGTCTGGCATTATCTAGCTGAAAAATAAAACCAGGGTACTCCAAAAAGAACGGTAGCAAAACAGTTCTCAGAATGTCGTTGACATACCACTGTGCTGTAAGTGTGCCTCTAATGACGACCAAAGGAGGCCGGCTGTCAAAAGAAATGGCACCCCATACCATAACTCCTAGTTGAGGGCCTGTGTGGCGTGCAATAGTGAAAGCAGGATTGGTACGCTGTCCTGGGCGTCTCCAGACACGTCTTCGGTGATCGTCAGGGCACAGTTGGAAGCGGGATTCGTAGCTAAACAATATACGTCCCCAGTCAGCTTGATTCCAACCTGATCGAGCCAATCACTACTGTAATCTGGCTCGACAGTGTGCAGGTGTGAGTGGCAGGTAGCGTAGTGGTCGGTACGAGCGTAAGTTTCACACTATCAGCCATCTGAGAATAGTCATAGTGGACACTCATATGCGGGGCGCACATCTGATGCTTTCTAACGATGAATCAGGCGCTGTGACAGCTGATCTGACAATCAATCTATCCTCCCGATCTGCTGAGACCCTAGGTCGACCGCTACCATCATGACGCTGAAATCTGCCATTGTTCACTCATTCCTGGCAACATCTTCTAATGGCCGCATCGCTTCAACCCATATGACGAGCGATTCTCCGATTTCCCCAACCAGCCTCTTTCAATCCAATGACACTACCTTTTTCACACTCTGACAGTTGCTCTTAATGAACTTGAATCCTGCGGCGAGGCATTTTTTCAGTCTGAGAAAAGGTATCCTGATTCGCAATGCATCAGAAATTTTGACCATCAGATAGAGAATCGCTTCTTATAGGCACCTGCTGAGCGCGCAGTTCGATGCGCTGTAGCTCCCGCTATTCGTTCATTGGATACCAAATTCTAATCATTTGCATCTTCGGTACAAATGTTTTTGCATACAAATTTTATTACAAACGGGCAACCGCTTCTTGGTGCGTCCCCCCCCCCTGTTATAAAATGTATAAGGAGAAAATAGCTTTTTTTCTAATAATTCCGAATTAATTAATATTTTTGTAGCATATGTAAATTTGCTATTATTTACATATGCTACAATATGCTATGTACTACTAGATATATTAGAATACAATTATAGTATACTACTAGATATACAGTATACATTTATACTAGAATAAAGTGTGAAAGTATGTTTATGCCTGATCGAGTATAAAATAATTATTAAAACTCATTTAACTTAGAATATATTTTCAACAATAGTGTCTTAAAATAAGAATTTAGTGAGTTTGCTAATTCGAGGTCGGGATACATCAGCATATATTGATTTTGGTGGCAGTTTCGTTCATGTCAAGGCGTTTCCAAGACCTTAATTGGACGTAACAGCACGGGGTCTACTTTATTCTTGACGAGCCATAGGTTCGAGTCCTGGTGTCACTGAAGACCTGTCGTGCAAAGAGTCTGATGTACGAGAAATAAGTCGTGACTTAAACAAAATGACATGGTACGATTTATACAACTTTTTTTAATTTAATGATTTTCATAAGTTTTTGTTTGCCTGCTATGTGTATGTATGATGTAAAACAGATTTTGTGTGCTCAAAATTTCGTAAAAAAGTTAGCCATTTAATTTTTTACGGGAAAACTTCAAATTTGTGAAGGGATTTTAAAATGTTACTCTTCTTACAAAAATTGACGTACATATATGAAATTTGATTTACAAGTATGTTAAACTATTTATAACAAAATTCGGTACGGGTTTTGCGATAACATGATTGGTATTCGTACAATACTTCTTTTTATGAATGGTTATTAAAAATTCCTTAAAAAATGTGTCAATTTTAAATTCAGTTACTTTTTTTTAAAAATAAGTATTGCATTTTTTGATTGAAAAATGCATACCAACTTTTATTCCATGTACTATTAGCAACAGGTAAAAAAAAAAAAAAAATTCAAAGCTTTAGACACAACAGAAAAAAAAGCCTTTCATTTTAAATGAAGACAAACTAATTATTTTATCTTTCCGTGATAAATCAATTAAAAGTTTTGATTTGCCATTGGGATGTAAATAAAAATAAACGTAAAAGTTATCACAACTCAGCATTTTTTAAACCTAGAGCTTTCAAATTTTGTGAGTTTGTAAAAAAGTATATAAAAATAATTTAGGCTGAAAAAATTAGATTTGATTTTTTTGACCGATTTTTGTCAAGTGAATCGTATTGTCTCTCCTTAAGACCCTCACGTTGGCGTGGTTTGGAGAATGTAGTGCCAGCTCAAATGTCGCTTCTATCAATCTAGGTTCAAAATGACAAGGTCCGTTGCCGATAGCCCCTGTACACATTTTCAAAATGCTACGTTAATAGCCAATCAAGGAGTCCCAAATCTGAGAAATGCTATAGATGATTTTTTTTTTTTTTAAGAAAAGGTGCTTACGTATACATAACTTTAGGTTTAGTTTAAGAGAACCAGGAATTTCCGCCGTTTTTTCTCTTGTCTCGATTAATCTTTCTTTGAAAACAAATACATTTCCTGATGTCTGGAAGTAAACTAAGATTATTCTTGTTTATAAAAAGGGTAAGGTTAAGGGCCTAAAAATGAACGGCATCAGTTGGAATTTTGAGTCCATTCTCTAAAATATTTGGCATCGTCATAAACACTAGTGCACAAAACTAAAGCAGCTTTTCAGATTGGTCCGTAGTTCTGGAGAGGGGGGGAGGACTTGGTGACATTTACACTACATTGGCACAATGTAATTGTAATACTTAAAGGTTGAAGAAAGCATAGTTGACAACGAAAAAAAAAGAATTGTATGCATACATTATAGAGAAAGCAGAAAAGGGCTTTATTGATAGAATGGATTTAGTAAAAAACCTTGTCTGGCCGTTCGAAAGAACAACAAACCAAATTCCTTTAATAAGGTATATGACCTCCCCTAACTTACCCCCCTCCCCTTGACACCACCTGCTCATTCTCAGTACTAAATTATCCAGTAGTTCTTGTGGTAGGAATCACCACTCTTTAAGGAGTATCTGTTTCAACTGCCTGGTGTTCTTTGGAGAAAACGATCTTCATACCAACCCCCCCCCCCCCAAGCCTCCTATACATGTTCGATGGAATTTAAGTCAGGGAGCACGATGCCCAATTATTTCTGCGGATACCCTCACTTTCTAAAAGCTCCGCAACAGCAAAAGTACTATGTGGACGTGCATTTAATGTTTACCGGAGGAATGTTTATATACATATTTTTCAATCACATACATGTATTTTATAATTTCTGACGGTGCATGTAATTATTTAATAAATATGTAGTTCTAAGTATTTAACTTTAGCTACTAAATAATTGAGTACATTGGATAAACAACAGGGTAATCAATTTGTTTATTGGGATATAAATCCCTAAGATGACTCCATTATTTCAGAACAATATATTAAGCTTATAAAAATACTATATTTAATTACACATTCCTAAGAATAAAATGAAAAAATGTACTTATAGTATTTCTTTTTTTAAAAAAATATATAACTGTGGTATTCTAAAATTCATAATTTTATCTTTCTGTTCGGTAAATAATTGACTATACACTTTGTACAGGATGTAGAATTTTTAAGCACATATAGATGTAAAGCGCCCAACTACTTTCTAAACTGATAGATTAAACAAAATGATTTGTAATGAAGATTGTGTTTTAATTTAAGTTGAATGATCAAAGATTAGTGTTGCATTGCATATATATGTGTGTTCAAATATTATTCATATCGGTATGTATCTGTTATTTCAAAATTAATGTTTACCTTAAAATAAATTTCAAACTGAATTACACTTAATTTATATAAGTATCTAATTATTATTTCTATTAATATGTATCTTGTATACACATATAATTTCATCTATCCATATCATGTATCTAAAACATAGACATACTTGGACTCGAAATATAAAAATCAGAAATATAAGCTATATTCAATACAGATTTCAAGAAAAATGCACAAGTATAATCCAAAATGAATCTTTGAAGATTTTAAATTGATCTCTATACAACATATTTAACACAATTTTTTTCAACCATAGATCAACATTTCAAATATTTAATATATTTTTCTATGGAGTTTTACTTACCTCCACCATACGCTCGCCATGTCGAATTGTCGTGCACACCCACTATTTCAGAATTAATTAGAATGTCTATTGTTCCATCTCTATCTCATTTCTGCTTATCCGATAACACTTAAATATGAATTGGATTGGAATAAAGGGGAGGGGGAAATTGATTATCGATTGTGTTCCAATACCGAAGGATTGTTCTTTTTCAATTTCAGAGGTTTTTTTTTAGCAAATTACAATTCATGAACAGGAAGAATTAGGTCAATGTTTAAGTACAGAAGTATTTGCTTTTAACTAACATTGGTTTCACCGTTCATCGGCTTAACCTATTGTTCAGTTTCAAAAATGACTCATTCGAAGTATTTTCTAGTTCATCATTTATAAGATTTTGTTGGAATTATTATTAATAATGTAATTTAAACTAAGAACGCTTTGGATACAAAAAAAGTCTTAATATAAATTGATGTGATTATAATACATCAATCTCGCCTTGAGACCGAATTTATAGCTCAATATACATGCTTTTTTAAAGTAAAATATTATAAATAAATTTATTGAATTATGTGTGTAGTTTATAAGCATATAGTTATACTATTAATTGCTAAAAATATAGCGTAACAAATGCTGTCTTGTATTGAAATGGAAATTCTCAAAAATTATTTTCCTGAACGCAACCGTTTACGGAATTTCATTTCTTTGGAAATAATAGATTTGTAGATCTTTTTTATTTTGATTTTATTCATTATTTTTTAAATGATGAGAATGCTCTTTCCTACATTATATGTAATGATGTGACCAACACGAATCCAACACAATTTGTACAAATTAAAATTTCTGACAATAATTTCTGGTAAATGACAAAATCGTTAGCTTTTTTTTTTTTTTTTTTTTTTTTTGAATTTTAGAAAACGAAAAAGAATGAAGAATATAATTCTTATTACAATTTTTTATAGGCGCAATGGAAAGAAAATATTCGCTTGCTTTTATTTTGATTAAATATTTTTTATTTGTTGAATAAAAGATAATGAACAAAAAATAACGCAATGTATTAGCAAAAGCATTACGCTCTTAACAAACGCTCTTAAAAAAATAACGCAATGTATGATCAGCAAAATGAAACTGTTACAACAATCAATTAAATAAATTACCCAATACTCAAACTTCTGCGGTGATTTAGCAGTTTGTGATTTTTAATTTCAAAAATTATTTTCAAGTAAAATCTAAACCATAAAGAACATTTTAAATTAAAAAAAATATTTAAGAAAAATTAATGCTTTGAGAAGAATTGTTGAGAAAAGTTTAAAACCTCTTTAACATAAAAAAAAAAAAAAATTAATGTGATGATGAAGTCTAACTGAACTAATTCTTGTAGTTTATGGTAAATAGTTGCTTTTAGAAATTTTTTTCAGTCAAAATTTTTGCCCGTAAATATTGTGTTATAATTATGCCTCACGTATCATTACATTTTCGGCATATTTAATAAGAAATACTCTTATTACTACTTATAGCGTCTTTTATAACTAAATTTTTCCGTAAATTGTCATTTTATAAAGTGTCTTTTTATGGACCATGCATAGATTGTGGACACATCAGTTCTCTTGTATGAATATTTTGTTTTTATGTAAAAAAAATAGGCTCTTTTTTTCTATTTCGGGAGGGGGGGGGGGAGTTCAAATTTTTTCTTCTGCAAAATTAAACACTAAAAACCAAATAAGGTACAATCTCGATCTAGATTCAATTCTTAAATTATTATTTTATTGAGGAGGCATGAAAACTAATTTTTTCGAACATTTAAGACAAAAAGTTAGTTTTTTATGCAATCCATTTGCGATTTTTTTTAGCATTTTTATGATCCACCGAAATCGAAAAGTACCGAAAAAGACAAAACTTTTGAGATTTGCGCTAATGATTAAAATGATTTTGAATGTTGATTTTAACGAAATATTAAATACAATAGATTCCAGATTACCCGGAAGGTGATTTTCCAGGGTTTGGAATTTTTTGTTTGATTTACGTTGCCCTCTGAGGCTACACGTGAGCTATTGGCGACGGATGAATTTTGAAGTCAAATATCCAGGAGATCATCATAAACCTGACTTTTTTTACATTCTCCATTTTTAAATAAATTTACCAGACTGAAAAAATCTATAAGTTCATGCACCAAAATTGTTGTTTTGCGGCATTATTTGGTAGCATTGTCAACTTAAAAATCGTGGTGGAAAACATTTCCTTTAAGTGATGAAAAATGTCTTAAAGACAGTACTTGAGGAACAGTGCACACAGCCTTGAATATTTATAAAGGCATATTTGACGAGGAAGCAGTGCGTGATTAGTTAAACAAAGACAATAGTTTAACCGGACATGAAATACTAAATGAAATCGTACGATGGAAGAAAAGTGCGCTTACACAAGTCAAAACTCTTCATGTTCACAAGAAGGAAAAATTAATCGAGCAAAATCTACGCCGCACGATTTGTATGAAAGGTTATAGAAAAGACGAAACAAGCGAATTTATTGTCTTTATTTTGAATAGTAATAATTTGCATAAGCTCCAACTCTTTAAATGGTGCGCCAGTTCCTTCAATTTCATGTTTACGCATAATGTTTTAAACGAGATTTGTATTATCCGGGATTTCCGATTCATTCTAGATCAGGGGTCAGCAACCTTTTAACTGTGGCGTGCCAGACCAATCTACCAATAAGATTCAGTGTGCCACACAGTAGGACATATTTGAAACATTTCGATTCCCGCGATAATGCACGCAGAGGTAGAGAATAGAGATCAATAATATAAATTTATTGCTTCTTTACATATTAATTTTGCATCATTTAAAGATATTTCTTAATATTAAAAATAAACAGCCCATGCATGATATAACTATTTCTTCAACAACAACAAAAATTAGAATTGTACATATATTATGTACTTTTAAACGTTTATTAAAATAAGAAATAGACAACATAAAATATAAGTATCCCCCTTCATTATAATTAAACAAAAAAATTAGAATTTTAATGCAAGCTTAATTTTTGCACCGCTCTACTTCATACCGCAGAATTAGGGGTATTGTTTAGGCTTTCAATTTGACACGATTCTGAACATTTAGTTGTTAACAACTTCTTTTTTGGACTCTAAATCTTTTCAAATGAAAAAGGTTTGTTCACTTAAATAAGTAAAACCAAAAGCGAAAGCAGAGTACATGAAATTTTCTCTGTTAAAACACAATTAAATCTCTCCAGCTATGACATTCAAACAATTTACAAAATAGCTGTAGATATATCTATAGAGTTATCTTTCAGATTTTTTTCTTAGTTCCGTAAATGTCCATAATTCTGAAGATGTTTGTCAAACAAGGTCCATTACAAATTTATCAAATTCCATCTACTCAAAAATTGACAAATTTGAATAGAGTGCCACTAAGAATTTTTTCATTTATTTTTCATTTTTAGTTCGATCTTGTGACGTTCCCGCCACACAGCTGCGAGTACGGTCATCATACGTGCATTGACACCTGGACCCTTAAAATATTGCGTGGCTTGTCTTGAACATCACCTCGGCAACCTTTGACACCACAAGTAACCCCTTATTCCGCGACGTACCGGAGACAACCCGAGGATGAAGGAAGCCGCTGTGATGTTCCCGAACCTGGAGAGGGCCGAGAGAGGGAACGAGAGATGTAGTGAAAACTTCACTGGGAACGGACGCAAAAACTTCTCCCTCACAAAACAACAGAGCTGGATTCTAATATAATCTAATTACGAAGAAAATAGCTTCAATGTAAATTTGTAAATAATAGCTGTGACGTAATTAAACTTAACATTTTATTTAACCAACATCACGCTACCTTTATATTTGTCTCAAACGTCACAATCTACAACAAAAGCGTGTTTTTTAAACTATCATTTATTCATTATTGAATTAATACTTGAATTTGATATTTGGAGCCGAAATTACGTGGCTGCTGGAATTAGTCTTGCTCTTCAATGGATATTAATTAACGGGTCTAAAGGGTATTTATTCTCTCCGTTTACGGGACCTCGGATGAGTCCCGTATCGTTGTATTTCAAAGATTCCGTCTCTATAGATTATAGATACAGGTCAAACAAATAAAAGTATGTTAAGAAGAAATATTAAGTGTGAATCGTATTGTCACCTTTTAAATGTATTGCTATAATGTTAGTTCGTATCATCACATATAAACGTATTGCTTTATAAAAATAAAAAATATTTAGAACATAAACTGTTTTTTATTACATGCACGAGTCTTTTTTTTATTTCCATTTTTAGATAAACTAGAAAGTTGTTTATATTATGGTAAGAAATCGCTGACGCAAACCCACCCTTCCCTTTCTCACATAAAGAACTCTTTTTTTTTTGTTTGTTTGTTTTACTTCAATTAACCACAAGTGTATTCGTTTTTAGGGTTGCGCCCTAATCTTTTAGTCACTAAATCTGGAATTAGTCACCAAATCTGAATAATGGTATATGCAATAAGTTGCCAAATCTGGAAGTGGTATATGGAATTAGTCACCGAATCTGAATAATTGTTATTCCTGTTGTCCTGATTAGGACAATGGAACAAAACTAGGAGATTATTGTATTGTCATCGGTTCTTGACAAGTGTGCAAAATTTCGAATTAATCTGACCTTTTTAAGTGTGTAAAAATAGAGATTACGTTACATACAAGTGAAACTTGTAAAAGCGTGTTAAAAGGGCTGAAGAGACGAGAGGTAGCGGGTGATTTTAGAATAGAAAGATGTTTGACATAGATTGTCGATGAATATTTTAATTAATTTTCATTTTGTGTTATGTTGTATCCCTTAAAGACTTGGGACATATTAAATACTTGGGACAAAATGGTGGAGTTCTTTGTCTGTCGGTGAAAACATTAGCATACTATGTTATCTCGAATCGTATATAAAAAAGAGCCCTATCATTAAAAGTTGTTCTTGCAGTAAACCATCCATTTCTAAGTACCTTTGATTAGAGTATCCAAAACAAAGGGCTGGGTACACTTTGCCACAGTACCTCCGCCTCGTGTTGACTGAAGTGGAAGTCCCGTTGATTAACCAGATACTCGGGGGATCCGAACGCAGTAGTGATTGAGACACCAATTAGCTGGACATGTGATTGACCAATAGGTATTCATAATAAATCACATTTATTAATTGAAG
Organism: Trichonephila clavata; assembly: GCA_019973975.1. Classification (NCBI taxonomy): domain Eukaryota; kingdom Metazoa; phylum Arthropoda; class Arachnida; order Araneae; family Nephilidae; genus Trichonephila; species Trichonephila clavata. The sequence goes on from BMAO01017439.1 coordinate 144,363, forward strand.
CGTTAGCACTAATTTACTTGATATGCAGAAAAGACAATATAAATGGCAAGAGCTAACGAGTACTTGTTTGAAATGAGAAGCAAATTTAGAACTTCTTGCACGAAAAATCTTCTAAGAACTTCTAATACCGACTGTAATTCAAAAATAAGCGGATATAGTTCCCGCAGTACTGTCGTGGTTATAATGTCCACATTAATCTATTCTAATGACATTCGTTTGCGGAGTGGAATTGTTCTAACTCCAAGTGCCGATTTGGCTGCTTGGAAAATTAGCCGAGAGAGAGAATAGACCTCACGGATAGTCCATTGTTACAACTCATACATTTATATATAGAGAGAGGGGGGGGGGAGATCTTTGGATTTTTAGGACAAAACAAAATAATTGTAAGATTTTTTTTTAAATTTAAATCTTGAAACAGTTACTTTGCATCGCTTTTGTATATCTCGGAAATAGATAATTGTTCACAATTTTAGGCATGGTTGTAAATTATTATTTACTAAGTTACTTCTTAACTTGTTTTTTATTCGATGTATGGAAGAGAATGTTTGTATAAATATACTCAGCCACATATTTTAAAAATAAAATATGCTAATTTTTTAAAAAAAATATGGGCAAACTATTTTATGTAATAAATATTATTGCTTCTATTTTAGATAGCTGTTTGATGATTATCCACTTGCGCCACGCGAGAAGTTAAAATGGATTTCTCTGGTAAAATGTTTGCAAAAAAATCTTTTCAGTAGATAATTATAAAGGAAAAAGAGAAAAGGAAGCAGTAGTTGTTAGGACATTTTTGGAGTTTACTCCTTAAGAATCGATTTTCATATAAAGCCCACTGTATGGAAATATTGTAAGGAGTGAAATTCAAAATAAGCGTTAAGCGCGCTTCTGCGCATGTTCTAAATCTCTGTCCGAAGAAAGAGTTTCTACTTTTTTCATTTTTAAAATTGTGATCGTTCTTTCCTATCAAAATCAGACAAAAAGTAATTACAAAATCAGAAAAATCACTTATTTCGCCACGATAGGGTATAATTTCTTTGATGTGTAACATCTTTCCTCTCGATTGCTGGAGATTTGTGGAAGTGATTTCGTGAAAAAGGACGGAAATGCGTAACAGGAAGTTGGGGAAGCGCGCTATTCAGTGAAGTTCTGTTTTTTCTCCTTCATTCGGGAGGGGCCCGCCCCTCCCCCCACCCTTTGTGGTCTAGGCCGTGGGATCTTTTTGTTTTTGTTTTCGCACTTTAGGATCAGTGAAGAAGCTAAGTCCTTTAGGCAGAGCCGTGGTTAGACAATGACGAACGTGTTTCGATACCTGACTTCGATTGCTGCGTACAATTTAAACGACCGGGCCACAGAGCAGCTGGTGTTGCAATCTATCGCAAACAGAACAACTCACATGTTGTGGCTCCTCATATGGATATTACTTATCGTCAAACAAGTGGACTGGGTACTGTTAGTCAAGATGTTGGGGACACACACACACATGTGCGGCAAAATGCTTACTTGAAAATGGAGAAACAGTGATTTCGGTGGTCGTATACATTTCTCCGAATCAAACGGTTTAAAAAATTAAAGATTTCCTACTTTTTTTAACTTTTACCATGTACCGAAGGTGGTTCTGCTCTTAAAAAAAAAAACTTTCACTCGCTTCCCATGATTTTGAGTGGTGATTTTAAAGTTAATTTCAGTTTGCTAGAAGCCGAGCCACTCATAGCTTTTTTGAATGATGAACTCAAGCTCAAAATGAACCCAAATCGAAACGTTTCGACAACTAACAGTTGTACTATTATTGACGTTATTTTTGAGAGAACGGTTTTTAAATACTTTGAAAACACAAGTATATGTGTCATATTTTAGTTATCATAAATTATCATTACCGCTCTTCCCCAAATTGAACAAGAATAATTATATTTTTGATAAAAAATTGCATTACTCCTTGTGTTAATTAAATAAAATTTTCATTAAAGATATAATTATTCCATAGAAAATTATTTTCAATCATACTCGATTCATTTTTTTCAGGATTTAAGTTGTTATTGCGAATTTACCACGATAACATGTCAGATGTTACACATCGTATGCGACGACTGTAAGGCTCGTTTCTTTTTCGTTTCATAAAATAACGAAATTTTGCATTTTTTATGATTTTTTCTAAAATGAGCCAATATTGATGCATTTCTGTGAAAAGAGTTTTTCAACCGTTCCGTACGAATTTCTTACCATCAGAATTTATGGAAAGTCTGTACTAAAAATGTTCATACTTTTTTCTTTTCGAATCAGGGATTTAAAATATAAAATACCAAAAACTTTTTTTTTGTATTTTTTCAAAAAATAATCAAAATTCTAACTAAACATTGAATAACTCCACTATTTATAAACACAATCACACGAAACTTTTTTCCAAGTGTCAAATGTTGTTATCCATATTTTATTCAAAAATTGAAAAAATTGTTTAAAAATTACGGATTTAAAAAAAAAATTGTGTTTTTCATCTAATACACTTTTTACAAAAAATCTTTTAAGTAGTTTTTTCTTATATATATATATATATATATATTGCTTCAAAATTACCGTTATTTGTTATCTATGAAGGAAATTTGGACAGTATATTTTAAAAAACAAGCCTTAAAAAAATGAAAACTTTAAAAAAAATTAGCTAACTGCATTTATTAGCGTTTCTCTTTTTACCGTAATTGGCGTTGAAAACCCGTTTTCGAGCCAAACGACAATTCATGCCTTAGCTCTTTTGACAAAGAAGTTGACTATAACAACTGAAAATCGCCAAATTTGGCGGTATGCATGTATTACTGATTGGTGTATTGAATAGCAAAGTAACGGAGAATGATTATCAAAAATAAACTTTGTTTCAAAAACACAACCAATATACTCCATTAGAATATTCCCTTTGTAGCTGTTTCTTCATAAGTCGGTAACAGCCTCCGGACAGAGGTGATTGAGTTTACCAGGCTTTCTAACTGTTCATATTACTACAATAGATCAAATTATGATCAATAAAATGGATGGAGAGAATATGATTCTCTTATCTCTAAACTGCCAGTCTCCGGGCACATGCACGGGATCTCCGTGGTAATATTGTGCAAAAAGCACACATTTTGATGTTATCAGAAACATGGATTCTCAATGAGAAATTAGTTGAAATTGAAAATTTTAAACGCATTACACAGTATAGACGACCAAGTATTAATCGTGGGGACGGGGTCACCATCTTTCAAAACGTGCGCGATTCACAACATAAGTTTATTGGCAAACATGATGATTTTGTGAGAAGAAATACCCAGTACGTTAATCAAAGTAAATCTAATTCGGGAGATCTATTTACCATGAGATGCACTTTACCTAACGTAAGCCCATTGTTGTCGTCACAGTTTATATTTCTGTCAATTAGAATGTTACTGACGTTATAGATGATATCCACGAGACATTAGTACCATATACAGAAGGTGGTTCTAAACTCTCTCTACTGGGGAAACAGTATCATGTACTTCCACTTATACTTGGTTGCGATTTCAGTATTGATTTCGATAATGATGAAGGATTGGGATTATAGTCCAATTTTTAAAATCAGGGCCTAATTTGGATTTCGTTTCTGGTAGAGCACTGCGGACGACTAGGTATAGTAACAACCATGGATGCGAGATTTTCACGATTCATAAGCGTGTATCTACCTACGTTCACGTATCATACTTTAGTTGCCACAAGCCTCTTGTCACAGTGATTAATAATGGCGAGAGTATTAATGTAATTAATACTCACAGTGATATTAATAGTTGTAACAGTTCCCATAACTTTGACTGAACTGCTAGCGCCACCTGCGGCGCCGCGTGAACTTTATAACTTTATTAGTTAGTACTATGTAGTTCGTAGCCAATACAACATGTAGTAGTTCTTCCTCTTTTTCATTTGTGCTCGTCTGTCAATTAAGTGTTAAGTGTATTTTGTGTACTTTCCTGTGATGTCTTCTCAGCTGTGTGAACCCTAAAAATAAAGGTTTTCTAATAAACCTAAACGAGATGTGACATTATTATTGCAAAACCACCCCATGCATAATCATTTAGCGATGGGGAAACGGCACAAATCTGGCGCCCAGTGAGGCCCAGCTGAGCAAAAGGATATCATATTTGGATAAGTACTATTTTCACTTTTGATTTCTAAGATCACCTTGATCCTATTGAATTAAATTCATCAAAAAAAAAAAAAAATTAACGATTCCTTGAATCGTTATTGTCTTAAAGACAATATTGTTTTGAAACCATTCATATATGATTCATCTCGAATCAAAAGTAGATTTGTTAAAAGTAAACAATTCTGTATCTTCTAATAGAATTTTACTTCAATGATTCATCTCGAATCGAAAGTTGTCTTTATTTTGAATGTTAAAGAGTTCTACATAGAATTGTGCTTCAATGATTCATCTCGAATCGAAAGTAATTAACATTTTCAAAGTAAATGTTCTTTATTTGTTAACATAATTGTAATTTTAACGATTCATCTCGAATCAAAAGGAAATTTCATCTTGAAGTTTAATTATTCTTAAATTTTAAACTGTCAAGGTGACAAAATATATTTGTTTTGAAAAATTGTTCTTTTATTTTAATTAGAACTATACTTAAATAATAGAAAAACTTTTCTTATCTACATATATTCACATATTTGTATGTTTTATGTGTCGCAAGCAGTCCATTGCTTAATTATTATTTCTAAAAAGAAATTACTTTGAAACATTATATTTGAATGCATTTTCATATCTGAATTTACCTAAAGCGTACGTCATTATTGCATAATTGTGTTTAAACAAAATTATTGAAAAGTTTTATTAATTGCTTGTGTATAAGTATACCTAAGCAGATTAGTGCTCAGAGGTCTGGTTTTCCATTGTGAAAACATTTTATTAATATTTTGTGAAATATTATTCCGTTATCACAAAAGAGCTCTTAATAATCTTTTCTAACTAAAACGAATTTCAACTGAATACTCTAAATTGGAATTCTTAAAATCATTTTGTCAAGAATAATTCTTTTGCAAGTGTAATCGTATTTCTTATGTTATTTTATTTGCATGCATATGTATCTCATTTAAACTGAAACATTTCGTAAGCTTTTTTCGTTTTGCTCGAGTAAGCTAATTTTATTCTCCGCGCACTAATTTATGATCACTCAATTGCGCTGAATTAGTCATAACATCCGCTGTGCTGATACTAAGAAAAGGAGATTGAAAACCATCTTTTTGTTACTTTTATTATGGTTTGATGAGTAATGTATTTTTTTCCCCAGCTGGAATATAAATCCGACCGAAAAGTGTTTTCATTATATATTCTTTTTTTTTCTCTGAGATATACTGTGAAATGTTGTAATCATTTGAGAATTATCTGGTTCTTATAAATTCAATATATTTCTTCAGGGAAACCTGTGTGTACAAGTTTATTATGCATTTTATGTTCTAACTTGATTTTATAACTCTTATTTTCTTTTGATATTTTCTTAAATGAAAGTTTTCAGTGTTTTGATTTCAGCTCCAGTGTGTTAGGAAAATACTATTTTTTTTTTCTCAAAAGAAAACCATTTCATTAACTTTTTTTTCCGAACTGAACTTTATCACAGAAAGTATGGCATTTCTCACGAAAGGAAAAAAAGAGGATTTGAGAAAGTTGGCTTGGGAAATGGGACTCTCTGTGGGTGAAGATTTACGAATTTTAGACATAAAACATTTGATTGTAAATTCTGAAAATACGAAGAAGCTTCTATAAAAAATTTATTTACGAATATAATTGAGGAACGGCTCGAAAAATTAAAACGACGAACAAGCAGCAGAACAAGAAAGAAAGAAACCGAACAGGCGGAAGAAGAAGAAAGAAAGAAAGCCGAACAGGCAGTGACTTGGAAAGAAGAAAGGCTGAAATGGATTTTGAGTTCAGAAATTGAAACTGCAACTTGAAGCCAAATGAGTTGGAGTTCCGCAAAAGTAACGACACTGATATCTCGGAGCAGCCTAAATTAGAATTGAAGAATCTGATTCCCAGATTTAACTCGAAAGAAGACGACATGGCTATATTCTCAAACTATTGAGAGACAATTAAAATTTTTAAAAGTACCTGATAACCAATGGGTTGCATATTTAATTGGAGCCTTGCAAGTGACTTAGCCACACTCATCGCTAGGGAATCCGAAGAAGAAGCGCAAGACTATACGCATGTCAAAGAAATGCTTTTGATGAGATTCAAACTCTCGCGGAAAAATTTAGACAACTTTTTCGGGCAACACAAGAAAGTTCAAGAGAACACATGGAGAGATTACTTTTTGAAATAAAAAGTTATTTCGAGGAATGGTTGAGACGAATTGAAAATTGTCAACTTTCAACAGTTAAAAGACCTAATCAATATCTGACCAAATTAAAAGAATGTACCTCCTGAAACAAGAGAACACTTCATGCATGAAATGGTCAGAATGGGTGTCACTTCAGACTTAGCTGACAGATTGGATGCTTATTTCATCATTTCGAAATACTACTTCAGTAAAAAAGACTGTCACTCAAAAGAAAATTCTTCTAACCTTACGCTCCAAAAGAAATTCATATGATAGTAGATTTGATAAAACCAACCAAGCCCGTCCTACTTCATCTTTCAATAGAGGTGATAAACTGAAAACTGATGACAGATCAGATAGGCCATCTGTATCTTGTTATGGTTGTGGTAAGCCAGGGGTTTACAAAACCCAGATGTCCAAATTGCAAACCAGCAGTGAATAAGGACCTCAGCAACTTTTAGCAACATCAGTTTGCATTCATGCTCTTTAACTCCAAATCAAAGTGCGGTGCTGAAGTTAGCTGTAAATGGCATTATGGGGCACTGCATGCGCCGATAGTGGAGCCAGTCATTCAATTGCTGGCGAAACCTGTATCTCCTTTTACAAAAAGAAGGAGCCAATTTCCAAAAGACTCAAATTACTATGTCCCTCGCTGACGGCCATAAGTCCGAGGTGGAAGTCTACACAACCAGTGTAGTTATCAGACTTGAAGAACGTGTAATCCGTACACAATTAATAATTTTTTGCCTTATGCTAAAGGAACAGAACACTTTTGGGAATGGACTTTTTACAGAAAGCTGGCATTGTTTTAAACCTGAAACATCGCAACTGGTTCTTTAGTGACTCACCCCATCGAACCTACGATTTTGTTAAAGAAGCAATTATTCAAGAAGTCCAAAGCAGACCTAACCTTGAGGAAAATACATGCTTACTGCGTGATGATGAAGGTAAATGTCTAACGCTTGACCAGAAAAATGAACTGGGAACATTGCTAAAAAAGTACGAAACTGTGTTTGAACCAGGGGGAGAGCCCACTCCTTTTATGGAACACCGTATCAACACCGGAAATAGCCCTCCTGTTTCGGTGCCTCCGTATAGATTACCTCCAGCAAAGAAAGAAGTTCTTAAGCAGGAACTTGATAAACTTTTGGAACAGAACATCATAGAAGAGTGTGAATCTCCGTATGCAGCCCTGTAGTGCTCGTTCCAAAACCGAACGGGAAAATTCGGCTTTGTATCGATTATAGAGGCCTCAATGCTACGACAGTGGCCGACTCTTATCCGTTACCTAGAATGGATGACCTGCTTCACGAAAGCGAAGCACACACCT